>CAUYSK010067907.1:0-14541 GCA_963575035.1 Avahi laniger | reverse complement strand
CATTTTAAAAGATAGTCCCTGCCCTTGCTTTTTAAGGAGCCAGAAGATCATACTTCTAAGATGCCCTCCTCTTCCCTTTTCCCTCCAAATCTCACAGGAATTTGTGAAGAACATATTTCTTAGAAAACCTCTGAAACTGGCCATCAAAAGAAAGTAGCATCAAGAGGCAACTGATGCTAAACCTCCCTATTAGAGGGAACCGGGGGTGGGTGGGGGAAGACCCACCTGGACCCTCCCACCTGTTGGATTAGGACAGGGGGAGGGGGGAGCAAGAACTTCAGAGTCTGAAAAGGATTCCGAGGCGAGGGGGACAGAACTCTTTTTTCCTCCCTCTTACCCCTTCTTAGGTAGATGTTGCTGGCGATGGAGCAGAAGTGAGTTTTGGGGAGCAAAGAAGTGGCAGAGGTGGATTGGGCTGGGAGGGGCTCTCTCAGAAAGTGAAAGATCTCCTCTGCTGGCGCCTGCAGGGCTGTAGGTGTCCCTTGACCACATGCTCTCTGAGCACACACACTCCCCAGACCCCTGCTAGGGTCCATTTCCACGCTAAACTGTTCATGATTTCTACCCGACAACACTGTACGGAAGTGTCAGAACCCATAAGTGTGGGGAGAGCGGACAGGAGAACACGTGGATACATCTGTGTGCGGAGCGCGGGGAGGCACAGCCCCTGGGGAAACGGTGATGAAAAGCCATCATGCTGACATCCAAGGGTGGGAGAAGGGCATCCGGCCCGGAGGCGGAGACCGGCCACTCATTTCGCGAGTGTTGATAGAGCAGCGATGTGCCAGGCACTGTGCTCAGCACTGCACACATCAAACAAAACACGGGGTGGTTGGGAGAAAGGATGCTGGCAGGTCACTGCACCTGTAGCTGCTTATTCCGTTGGTGGCCAGTGTTAGGGACATGTGCAAAGTCCCATAAGCGGCCTGAGAATCTATAACTAGGGAACCGGAACTGTTGAGGGAAAGGGATTCAGAAAAAGCTCCCTGGGGAAGTGATACTGAAGCCGACTTTTAAATGCTTCATTGGCCGCTTTGTTTCATCCCTAATGTGCACGGTTGAGAGCCCCCACCCCATGCCCCTTGGGACCACCCATCCACATTCCCTACCAGCCACTCCGGGCACAGGTGAGCTCCCTCTCCCTCATTTCCCACATTCAGTTCGTTGCAAATCCTGTCTGTTCATCTTTCCCGGGTCCCCCCACCTGCCCTCCTTTCCGCCTCCCTTCCTTAGCCCAGGCTAAGGCTTTCATCATCCATTCCTGCCCACCTCCTCCAGGTGAGCTTCCACAGTTTGTACACCTTCAAAAGGCTGCTCCCCCCAGCTTCTAGGGTGTAGCTGAAACTCGAGCAAGGTCCTGGCATCTCTCCACCAGAAACACTTCATCTCTTCCTACATCCCTTCCCCACTCCATCTCGGCCACACTCATGCCCCTTTGTTCCAGCTTTGACAGTCCCCTCTCTCTTTCCTAAGTGCCCCTGTGCCTCGGCTCAAGTGCCCCATCCCTGCAGGCTTAAGTCAGATCCCACCTCCTCAGTGAAGCCTTCCTGGATTTGCCCCTCTATAATCGCACATTTCTCATCATTGGTTACAGCACTTAGCAGAGTCAGCTTTGTGTGTGAGCTACTTACATTCTTTTCCCAGGGGCAGTGTGCACAGCGGTGACTGTCACAGACTTTAAAGGATGACTACCTGGCTCTGTCTACTTACTGGGAGTGTGACTTTGGACAAGTTGCTTAGCCTCTCCATGCCTTACTTTTCTCTTCGGCGATACAGAGATAATAGCAGAAGCAACCTGAGAGGGCTGCTGTGTGCGTTTAACGTCTCCATACGGGGAAAGCACGTAGGCCAGTCCTGCTGGCTGCTATTTTTACTCCGTGTGTTATCTGCCTTCTCTGTCTGGTGGTGAACTCCTGGAGGTCAAGAGCATGCAGAATTCATCTTTGCACTACCCCCCCTCAAAAGATTCTACCTCTCCCCATAATCTCCTTACAGAAAGATGCAGAAAAGGCCAAAGCTAGAAAGGACCTAAGAGCTCACCTTGAACAAATGCTAACGTTACACATCAGCTAACTGAGGCCCAGACGGGCTGAAGGACTTGCACAGATCACACAGCCAGACACAGTGGTCAGGAGTGTGATATCCAAATCTAACTCACGTCTCTCCTGCTCCAAGACAGAGCTATTACTATCTCCTCTTTGGAGAAGAACAGATGGTCAGTGTCATCTCCAGCCTCCCCTTTGGCACATCACGGAGCCACACTTGCAAATCACCCTCAGCCTTCTGCCCGCCCTGCTAATGGATCTCAGCTGTCCCGAGCCCTTTGGCCTCTGTTAATGAAGCAGGTTTCCTGCCTTCCCGTCGGGGTGCTGTGCTTCTGCACAGGGCGCTGTGTGTTCTTTAAGTAAGGCGCTGCAAGCAGGATTTGCGCTTGGCCTTAACAGACACTCCAGAGGGGAGAAGGAGAGAGACCAAGTCCAGGCTGACGCAGGCCGGCCCCTGGTCCCTCACCCCCACCAGCACCTACCCTGCCAGGCACCCAGGCCGCATTCCCTGTGGATTTGATACAATCTGGAAAACGCATTAAACATTACACAGAGTAGTTGACGCATAATTAATAAAGTACTGATTTTGGCTGGAAGCCTCAACTTAAAATAGCACGGTGACTGTGGGGAAAGGCAGGGCAGGGAGCGAGGCTCAGAGATGGCACGTGATGAGAACCGAGCCTGCTGTTTCTGAGAATAACGGCACTTCCAACACACACTGAAATGTGGGAGGAGAAAGATTTTTTGTTATTATTAATGGGGAGAAACCGAGGCCAGCGAGGCTAGATGTCTTGCCCAAGGACACTCCGGCATCCCAGGGCAGAGCCAGGCCCTGGGCTACAGCCTTTGCCACCTGTCTGGGCCCTGGGGCACCCAGAGACCACCATTCACATGTGATTGACTCCTCTGTCTTGAAGGTGCACATTCCAGGACTGTTTTTAATTTGAGAGGTGTTTTAATGGCATTTTGAGACAGACTGTTCGCTCACTGATCCTCCAGAGAGGCTGAAGGGAGCTTCACATATTCTTTGAAGAAGCAAAAAAAAAAAAAAAAGCGCCTTTTCTTCTTTAAGAACACGCAGAGAGCCCTTTGCTGCAGTTAACCAGCCTTCTGGTGTGAGGGGAGACTCGAGAAGCGGCTGGAGAAGGAGAGGGGAAGGGGAGAAAAGGCTTCTGCGGTTCACTCCAATGCCTGGCCTCCAGGGCTTTCTCCACTGAAGCTGGGGCCCTGCTGCTTTCTGCCAGAGATCCCAAACTAGAACAAAATGCAAATTTCAGCCCAACTGATCAACCCTGGTAGGGCAGCATCACCTGAAGCCTGCCAGTCATTAACAAATGACCCAAGGCAGACCTGAGCACCAGCTATAGGTGGAGGAGGCCAAGACGGAAGGTTCTGGAAACTCCAAAATCACCACAGAGCAGAACGTTGGTATCAAAGGGGAAACCAAGGCATGCTTCTTCAGACAGGAAATCCCGGTGTGACTTCCTCATGCCATTTGCAGTAATTCCTTCCTTTCTCTACAAGGCAGAAGTGAACCTGATCTTGTTTAAACAGCAATGAGTGGGTGAGGACGTGTGAAAGTCTATAATATTACAAGGGCCAGCGGGCCCTCTCTGAGAATAATTAATCTATCAGTTATGTGACGTAGAGAAACAGCACTGGCCTCTGTGGCATGGTCTGCGTGGCATTTGTTTCCATACCCCAAAGCATAAACACTATCCTTGGCAGATGGTAGGTCCTCACAAATGTTTATGGCAAGATTTAGGAGATCAAAACCAAATCTGTGCTCCCGGAGCCTCAGTATTTTCACCTGCAAGATGGGGATAAAGAAAGCTTGTCTTTCCTCCAGCCTGTGGGGAGGACCGAATGAGATGCTGTTGCCAGTCTGGAAGCCACATGGCGGGGAGATGCTGTCGGGCTATCAGATATCCGGCTGCCTTGTTCCTTCTAGTTCTGTGCTCTCCTCTCTTCCCTCCCATGCCTGGGTCAGCACCAGCTAGGCAGATCTGGCGATCAGAGGGACACAAGGAGTCCCTGCCCTCTACCCCCAGGCTCCCCTGTGCAGGCACCTTGTATTCAGTTATCCAGAACTTAAACCCAGAACTTTATACAGCTACTCCTTCCCAGGGGGATGTAGGTCAGAGCTCCAGAGCCAGAGGCCCAGCTGTCAGCCAGATTGCCAGCTCTAACCCTTTCTAATTCTAGGGAGTTTTGTGCTAATGAAGGAGAAAAGGGACAGAGAAGAAATGCGCTATCTATCTCTGGTAGCAGAGAACGAGGGGGAGGCTGGCAGGAGAGACGGGTTGGGTTTCACTGGCATTCCAAAGCAGGCCTTTGCTGTGCAGCTGAATCAGAGCCCAGGGAGCCTCCAAGACCAGAGGAGCCTCGCAGTCCGACTGTGGGCAAACCCGATAGCCCATCTGGAATCCATCCATGGCCTGGCTCCCTCCCCCATGCCCTGAGCCCATTGGAGGAGCCGCAGTGGGGAGCAGAGCCAGGCGCCTCAGCCAGCAGACTGGGCAGATCCCCTCGCCACCCCGCCCCCCAGTGCCAGCCCCCAGGCCCTGCTGCCGCACCCCACCTCTGGAAGTGCAGGTTCTCCGGCGTGCACCAGCCCCAGCTTCAGTTCCTGCCCCTTTCTCTCTGCTAACCAGAGTGAACTAATCTTATGGCTCCCAGTGCTGAAAGAAGGAGAAAGAGCATCCGAGTCCCAGCTACATCCGAGTTAGGTAGGGGCCTGAGAAAGCCAGCTCCATTCCACTGCAGCAAGAAGTCTGGGTGGCCACCAGGGTAGCAGGGGGCTTTCGGTCTACACAGAGGGGTGACCAGCCCTTGTCTGGCAGAGTGCTAAGTCTCCTTGGATGTCTGCTGTCCCAAATCTTCCATCACTCCAACATCCTAAATGCCCAAACTCTTGTGACAGAGGAGCTTGGAACGGGAGGAAATGGGACTATGGAAAGAGCAGGGGACAATCCTTTGCCTGTGGCCTTGTGCTGTGTCCTCGGCTCTGCCTCGGTTTGCTTTGTGATCTTGAGGGAGTCATATGCTTTCTTGAGGACTTTGTTTCCTCTTCAGGGAGAGGATACCTGCCCCCACAGGATGATCATGAAGATCGCAGGAGAAAAATTAGGTGGTAGAAACAAACAAACAAAAAATGTCATTATCAGAGCATGCCCCTAGCAGAGCAGATGACAATGCAATGCCTGCTATATGGATGACGGGTGGCCAGCTCTGAGGAGTCCTCCCCAGAGTCTATAGAAGAGGGATTTCCCAGTTTTTTGGCATCTCTCCCACTCCCTGGGTTCATAGGAGTCAGGAAGGTTTTGCGGTCACCCGCCATGTTGGATTAACCTTTGGCCATCACCCAGCCAGTATGCAGGGGTGGACATCTGTGGGCTGTCCCTCCCTCTCCTACGCAGACAAGCACAGTGAGCAGGAAGGAGCACTTTCCGTGGGAATACCCTCTCCTGGTGAGCTAGGGGTAGAGCCCACCACAGGGCTCCACCGCAGGGAAGATCCCGAAAGCCAAGAAAAGTGACCCATTTGTTGGAGAACCCCACAGGGTCAGAGGCAGCTCAGACCACCTGGAGGGAACCAGGCCCTTTTGCCCACCACAAATCTCTTTTAACAACAAACTTTGAGAACAGCCTGTTTTCCCAGTGCAGCTTCCTGCATAGTGTTTGCCTAATCTGTCTGTCCAAAATCCCTCTCCAAACAGGAGGTTTCCTGCCCAGCACTGGCAATCAGAGAGCTAATTATCTGGGATTAGAGATGGAATGGCAGGGATTGAGGGGGGGCTTTTAATTACAGAAAAAAATTAGCCCAACTGATGTCGGCAAGGCCACTGGGATTAGAAGTGAAGTCCAGGTTTGGACACAGGTTGCTGTGGGAGGTGGGAGTGAGTGCCCTGTGCTCTGGGGTGGGTGTCTTCTGCTCCTAACTGACTCTGGAGTCTGGGGCAGATGGGGGAGAAAGAGGGCCCTGAAGAGCTTCTCTCTTAGGGATCTGGGAGGGGTCGTGTGTGTGTGTGTGTGTGTGTGTGTGTGTGTGCGCGTGCGAGAGAGAGAGAGAGAGAGAGAGAGAGAGAGAGAGAGAGAGAGAGAGACAGGGAAACAGACAGGAGTGACAGAGTGACAGCACAGAGAAAGACAAAGACAACAGACAGGCAGGGACTTTGGGATTGACAGGAGAGAGGCGAGGAAGGGAGGGAGGGAGGGAGGCAAGCGGGGGTTAAAAGGAGGTTATGGGTGAACATAGACAGACGAACACACAGACAGATGGACACAGCCCCTGTGAGCTGGTGTTTCTGTTACTTTCCCTTCAAATGGGGAAGAAGAGAAAGGGGGCAGAAGAGTGCCTCTCTCGGCTTCTCTCCTCCCTCCCTCCTCCCTTGCTTCTTGCCTGCTTCCTCCCCTCTTTCCCCTGGTGTCCAGCACACTGACCTAGTTTTGCAGCGCACAGCGCAGGTGAGCGGTGCTTTCTTTCTGCCTGGCCGGGGGACGAGGATGGCTAAAGAGCCTGGACTCCGCTGGGCCCCGTGGGATCTTGAGTCTCCCCCGTGGCCTGCGATGGGGCTTTCCGCCAAACAGTTCCTGCCCTCTCTCCTATGAGAAGAATCTCTTGGCTCAGAAAAGTGTTCATTCATTAATTTATTCATTCATTTTTTTTTTCTTTTTGCAAATAGTTACAGAGCATTATTAGGGGCCAGGACCTAGTCAATCTGTGGATTTTTATCAGTGCAGTGGAGTACAAATCAACCACTTGGTCTAAGTTTTGAGGGGTATCTCCCCACCTCGTCCCTGTCTTCCAACACCTCACTTATACTTAGACCATCCTGAGAGTGGTCCAGCCTCACTCAGAAACACCCATGCGCCAACTCCTGCTTGCAGGACGGGATACAAGCACACAGGACAAAGACCTGAGCAGACATCAAGGCAACACACAACAGGGTACAAATTCGTATGGTACAAAGAGAAGATATGAGCAGGATTGTTTGCATGCATTCTATCTCACTTCTTTCCAAAGAAGGAATTAAAGTGACTTATAATACAAGATTTGGCAAACATACATAATAATAACTGGCTTGGAATTAAAAAATCCAAGCCACAAAAGGAGTGAAGATAAATATGCTACCAAGAAGGTCAACATAGGTGCCAGGACCCAGCATCAGGTCTGGCCTAAGTGTCCCGGCAGCCAAACCATAAAGGGAAAATGAAAGGAGCTAGAAATCTCTGCTCTCTGCTAGAAGGCAGCGTCCCTATTTTTCAGGACAGACGATTTCCAGACGTCACATTCTATAAGTGATTTATCGTGTGAGATCTTGTACAGAAACCAGGACGCGAGTTTGACATCAAAATCAGAGGCTTCTTTCATATGGCAGTTTCTGATATCAGCTCCTGATAAAATGCCAAGGCTGCAACACCCATGCAGCAATCAGCGTCCAGCGAGTTACTCTGACGCAGCAACAAACGGTAAAAAACAAGCGCATGAGGCTGTTAAGGAAAGGGAAGCCGGCTGGTTAAGCTTTTGTGGTCCGCGTTTGTGGCTTTCTGGAGCTCTCACTTGATTCAAGGATAGAATGCAATTTTTTAAGCACCCTGTTGTGCTTGGCACTCTGCTAAAAGTTGAATAAAATGAACTATATAGATTCAACTTCTACCTCTGGGAATTTATAATTTATGTTGGCACTTAGATAGGAGCTCAGGCAGCAGAATAAGAACATTAAAATGACAGACAGGAAGATGTTAACATTATACACAAGACAAAGGTGAGTGTATTTTAGAGAGGCAAATGGATTAATAAAAGATTTTATAATCAGACTGACTCATGTTCAAATCCCTCTCTACTTCTAGCTGGCTGTGCGACCTAAGACAAGCTACGTAGCCTCTCTGAGCCCCAGTTTCTTCATCAGTGATATGGGTTTGGAGGATTAAAGTAGATGGTTTGCATTAGGTGCCTGGTGCCATATCCAAAACATAATATGCGTTCAGTAGATGGTTTGCGTTAGGTGCCTGGTGCCATATCCAAAGCATAATATGTGTTCAGTAGATGGTTTGCATTAGGTGCCTGGTGCCATATCCAAAGCATAATATGCGTTCAGTAGATGGTAACTACCCTCCCACTCTAGGATGATTGAATGAGTTGCGATTCTTAGTGTGGAGAGAGAAGCCCTGAGAAGGCAAGGAAGAGCGAGAGTTCGCCCATCCTCTCCTGGGAGGCTGAGGACCTGTGGCCTCTTCTGACACATTCCCTCCAAGTCATTTGCTTCCTGGTGGTCAGGACTGTCTAAAGCCGTTTCTGGAGATATTCCAACATAGGTCATCTCAGGGGCCCAGAGTTCTCTCTCCCTTTGATCTGCTCGCACCACAACTCAACTGGGAAATCCATGACCCTCCTTACCCAGCCCCAAGGGTTACCCTCACCTCACCCGTCAGGTGCCTCTGCACTGCTTGTCATGGGAGGTTCCCGTGTCAGCTAGAATGAGGGGCATTAACTCCCACCTCTCCTGGAGGGATCCCTTGTCCAGCTTGGTTGTCAGCCAGCCCCAGGCAGCCTCCAGGCGACAGCAAAAGGGGGTGAGGACGGGAAGCCACGTGATGCTCCCCCGCCCACCCCACCGCACCTCCCAGCAGCTGGGACCGGGCATCCCTTGAGCCACCGAGCTGGGCAGGGAGGGAGGGGCAGTTCCCGGGCAGCCAGGTGTTGGGCCGGGGGCCAGGCTCACACCAGGCCGGTCCTCAGACACACCCCCTCCGTCCCTCCCTCCCCCCTGCTTCTTTGCAGCTTCTCTAGTACTTTCCAACTCACTGCCAAATTGTCAAAAGCGATGAGAGGCAGAGTGCTGTTCAGTTAATGATTCCAGTCCCTGGAGAGATGGAGCGCTCTTTTAAGAGGAAAAAAAAGCTAGAGGAGTGGGGGTGTGGGAGGGCAGGGGGGGATGCTTTAGTACTTTGCACAAAAGCTGCGCTGTAGCTCCTTCCAGCTCTTTTTAAGGAGCAGATTAGAAGTGGGTAGGTTTGCCCTGAGCTGCCTTCTCTCTGTGGGTGAAGGACCGGAGCCTCCCCCTCGCTTTTCTCTTTTTCACAGAGTGAAAAGGGTCTGAGTCAGAATGCTGCCATCCTTTCGGCCCAGTGGCCTCAGCCCTCTGTGTCCCTCCCCAGCCACGACGCTCCTCCCCCGCTCAGAGAGAGGCCGCCTGGCCTTCCCCAGCGGGCTGCGAGCTCCGCCTTTGCAAAGCTCTCCTGCCCTGCTCACCTGCTGCCCTTCCATCTCCTCCTCCTCCTCTTCCTCCTCCTCCTCCTCCTCCTCTTCCTCCTTCTCCTCCTCCTCCTCCTCCTCCTCCTCTTCCTCCTCCTCCTCCAGACAAAGCAGGGTTGAGGGAGGGGGACCGGTTTCCCCCGTGGGCCCCTGAAGAATTGCCTCCCTGCCTGATTTTCCTCCTCCATCTGGCCCCACCCAAGTCCATGGATCAGAGATAAATCCACCATTCACACACACTTTTCCAGTTTCCCAAATGCTTTCACGTTCCGTATCTCATTGTTCCCGCCACAGCCTTGTCACGCTGGCATCTTGTTTTTACCAGTTTTGTAGAAGAGGAAAGTGAGAATTAACTCCCTCGGCTGAGCGCCCCTGTGTGGCCTCCACCCCAGAGAGCTAAGACGTCAGGCTTTACTGGACGGTCAACACCTGTCGGAAGGGAAGCTGGAACTGGGGGGCTGGGCGGATCTCGAAAGGAAACTGAGAAACCTATGAAGGGGCTGCCCGGGGCCAGACCTGCGCGATCTTTGATCCCTATCGTCTCTCAGTGCCCTCTGGCTCTGGGAGTGGGGGCACTTTTTAAAGGTTATTTTGTTATGTGTCGTCCCTAGGAGAGCTAGCTCATCCCTGGCCGTAGACTCACATCCTCTGCGGCCCCTCCTTGGGCGCGGCCATGAGGCTGTCCAGGTCCAGGAGCACAGCGTCCTGGGTGGCGGAAACCTCTCAGGGGTCGGGAGGATTTGGGGAGGCCTGAGGAGCCGAGTGGGGGCTGCACTTCGCTCACGCACCGTTGAGCCCGTCGGATATTCCGCTAATGCTCAGGGAAAAGGCAGGACGAAGTTGGTTCCTCACGAGGCCAAGCCCCCCTTCCCTCCCTGCCCTCCCCAGTGAGACGCTGGCACCTGCTGTACTGTAGCCAGCGCCAGCAGAGTCTGCGAGATGGCACCGCGCCCGGCAGCTGGGGGCTGTCTGAGCAAGAAGGGCTGGGCGTCGAGGACGAGCAGGTGTCCAGCCAGCGAGAGCAAGGTGACCCGGAAGGGTCTTGGAGCAGTGACGGCAGGGAGCTAGGCAGGCATCCCTGGCAGACCCGGATGATCTCTGCTCCCCTCTCCACCTTCGCTAGAACTATCTGGCCCCAGAAGAATAGCAATGAATGAATTAGGGGTCCCTTGTCACAAAGGAGCTCATTATTAAAACCCCTCTCCTGGGAGGGGAGACGGGGAAAGGTGTGAAGAAGACAGCTATTCAAACAGAATGTTTTAAAAGAGCCAGACCCTCTCCCAGCTGTCTGTTCTGCCCTTGGGCCCTGCCAGGCAGTCAGACAGACCAGAGCACACGGGGTACCCCTGGGCTGGCTGCTGGGAGCCGCAGGAGATGGGGGGCTTTCTGATGTCACTTTCTTTCCACCCTCCTCTTCTTACACTGTTGCTCAGACCCCAACTCTGACTCCATCTTCGTGACCTGAACCCTGGCTTTCTGCCTGCCTTTGAGCCAGCAGGGCTCCAGCCTAGTGGCCCTGGAGTTCTGTTCAAAGCAGCTCCTTGAGTGTTTACACTGCCTTCCGCTTAAGAACTCTTACCAGTCCACTGGGGAGCCAGAAAGATCATTTCAACAGAAACCAATATGTATGGTGTGTTTACATGCCAGATTCCAGAAGATTCTGGCTGGTGGAGTGGTGTGGAGCAAGAGTCCTTCTTTCCCTACCCATTTTTTTGGGAGATGGGAAAATAGAGGCCTAGAAAAATGAAGGCCCAACCAAGTTCAGATCCTGGCTCTTCTGCCTGCTAGCAGCATGACCTTGGGGAAGTTCCCCACCCCACTGTGCCTCAGTTTCTCATCTCTAACATGGAGATAATAGTAGTGCCTACCTTGTCAGATTGTTACGAGGATTAAATGAGAAAATGTGTACAAAGCCATTAGCATGATGTCTAAGAATAATCGGTGTTAAATAAATGTGAGCTGTGAGTAATGTTCCACTCCTGCCCGGTCTCAGCAACAAGAATTTGTTCATTCCATTAACATGTTTATTGAGAGCCTACTATGGACATAGTAGTATTGCTTTGTACTGCACATAAAGCTGTACAAAGCATAATCTCTTCCCTAGGAACTTAATAATCTTAGGAAAGATAACTGCATATATTCACAAGTAACTGTGCCAAGAGACGCACAAGGCGCTATGGAAGTTCAAAGAAGGAACAGTGCAGGCTTCATGGAGGAGGTGGCATCTGAGTTAGGCCTTGAAGGATCATTAGGATCTAGGAAGTAGAATAAATTGTCAAGTGAAGTCATGAAGACTGAAATGCTGGGGACATAATTGGAAAATGGTGAGACGGTCATGTGAGCTCGACCCTTGAATAACAAACTGAGAAGTGTGAACTTTTCTAAATTATCAAAGGGGCTGATTAAAGGTGTGATGTGTGTGTGTGCATGAATGCATGCGATTTCTTTTTTTTCAATATTCCAAAAGTAGTGTATGTTCATCACAAAAAAAATTAGGAGACTGAGATAAGCAAGAGAAAGAAAATTACAAACACCTGAAATTTAAGGATTTTGCATACAGAAAAGGCAGGATCAAACAAGTGTTTTAAGAAGATTAATCTGGCAGTGCTTGGTAGAATAGATTAGAGCAGAAATATGCTGGAGGCAGGGAGATTTCCCGGGTTATTGCAGTCACACAGATAAGAGACAGTAAAGACTCAGACCCAGCCGCAGGCACCGAGAAGAGAGATACAGTGGCGCGGCCGTGGGCTCCATTTCTCGCAGTTACCCTGCGTCTTCTGCGGGGTGCTATACACATGCCATGTGAGCTTTTTAAATGACTTCTCCTTTTAAATTCTCAGGGAGTCTCCTACGTTCAGGCACAAGCCCGGTGTCAGATAGCGGTACTCAGAGCTGTAGACTTCTCCTCTCATCCCTACAGCTGCAAATGCCATTCTCAGCGATAATGAAGGCAAAGATTACTGTCCCACATTATAAAAGGCAGGGCAATCGTAGGCCATTGAAAAGAATGAGTTAATTAAAGAGGTAATAACCCTCTTAAACACCCCCCACCCTTTGCTTTTTTTTTTTTTTCCCAGACTGCAGGTGGCCTTCTTTGTCACACTGGAGGAGACAGCTGTAGAATTCTATTCTGTTCTCCAGGACTTAGCTCCAGAGGCACCCAGCACTTTTTAGATGTAGTTTCTAGTCCCAAAGCAGACACCGTCCTCCGGCTTGACATAGGGAAAACCGAGGCCCTGGAGGGAGGCAGAATGAAAGAGAAAGAGAGTCAGACCCGGCTCTGACTGTCACTCTGCCACTTTCCAGCCATGTGATCCTGCTATAGACACTTAACAGATCTTATTCTGTGAAACGGGGAGGCCTACCTTGTGAGTTTTAGACATTATTCATTTTACATTCCCAACCTTTTGCATACCAGTCGACATAGAATAGATGCTCAATAAACATGTCAAGCTAAATTAATAAAGAGAGAGAAGCTATTTGAAAGCGCTATGTGTACCCAGTCCTAGGAAGTGCTAGTTTCTTTCTCCTACCCCGTTTTGGGGAGTGAGATAAGGCATTTCTAAGGCAGTGACCCTGCCTGTCGGTGTCCCTAATGCCATCCTTTCTAACCACAGCCTGCTCCAGAGCTGGATCAGAGAGTCTGCACTACCCTGCACATGGACCCTAAAGGGTGGCTCTAAATCATTCCCAGTTCAAAAAGCCTAGGAGGTTCGATTCTTTCCTGAAAACAAGCAGGACATCCCCAGGGAAGGAACCTGTGTGCAGTGCCTTGAATGGAGATTCTGAGTGCCCCACATTTTCAGAACTTTGGGTAAATAAAGATTCAGATTTGGCAGAATTTCCTCATTATTCTTTATTAATTCCTCCTACCACCCCTCTGGCTCCCCACTCCCAACTCCGTGCGCTCCGTGTGAATTATTACTGTGCTGCTGCGTGATTTGATTTCATCTAGAGCTGCTTAATGCTTCGGCTCTCCCTTGCTGTGTTTATCATATTGTTTCCCAGAACAATCGAGTGCTTCCTCTGGCCCTGGCAGCCTGATCTTGTTCCTAGAGCCTCCTGACCTGCCCGAGCCTAGAGCCTAGAGCTGGAACAGCGTTTAAAGGTGGGGCTGGGCTAAGGCCTCAGCCCTGTGTTCCTGACCCACTCGACATCATTCATCTCTCATAAGCTCCCGTCCCTTCCCTATCCTCGGAGTTCAAAACCGTCTCTGACAGGTGCAGAACAAGTGATCTGGATTCTTGTTACCTCTAGGTCTTCATGCAACTTGCTCCTGGGTGGCAAAGGGAGAATCCCAGGGGATGGGGCTCTCTGTGCCTTTGTGAAGTGTAATCTATCGTTGCCCATAGGAAGGCGTGGCGCAGAGGCCACTCCTCTCAGTTCCATGAGCAGTGTGCATCAGGGATACCAAGCCATCCTCATCCTCCCTCTGCTGATGAGGAGCAGGGAAGCCACATTTCGATAAAGAAAACTGGCCTCTGGAGCTCCCCACCCACTCTCTCCAACCTGACGCATGAACACTTAGCTTTCTCATAGTAAGCGATCAATAAATATTCACTACATTCACTGTCCTCACTAGCTAGGCTATTAATTCTCAGACTGTCCCAAGAGGCAGAAGTCCAGGGAACAAGTGGTTCTGCTGGGCACTCCTCCCTGCATTCCAGGAGAAAGACCTCCATGGTCTCACCCCTGAAATTCAGGAATCTCTAGCCCCAGGGACCCCTCTGCTGGTCCCACCCATCCTCAATTGAACATCTAGGGCAGATTCTTAACATGCACAGAAACAGAAATAATTATACATGGAAATGTCAATCTGCAGTGGCAAAGCCCCAGTGATTGACGGACAACTCGCTGGGGACCAGTGTGGAAGCATCTGCTTGTCAGGGGGAGGGTGTAGGGAGGGGGCGGTGTGTGTGTTTAGGGTGGAAGTAGAGAATTCTCTAGGCCTAGCACATCTTAGCACCTCCTTCCTCTTCAAGGACAGGAAAGACCCTTGGCCCTGTTTCCCCTACTCCTCTCGCCTCCTGGCTCAGTGCAACCCACAGGCCAAGTTTTCCAGGCTCCTGCGCCCCCCTCCAATTATCCGAGCATTTAGGGCCAGGCTCCCAGCTATCCTCCAGGGAGCCTCGGCCTGCCGAGCTGTGACTCCGCAAGCTTAGTTAAGGTTTGCACAGCTCGGCAGGCAGGGCCAACGACAGGCACCCTGGAAGTTGTTGCTGCTGCATGTGTGTGTGTG
>CAUYSK010067904.1:0-12263 GCA_963575035.1 Avahi laniger | reverse complement strand
CACAGCAACCTCAAACTCCTGCGCTCAAGCAATCCTCCTGCCTCAGCCTCCCGAGTAGCTGGGACTACAGGCATGCGCCACCATGCCCGGCTAATTTTTTCTATATATTTTTAGCTGTCCAATTAATTTCTTTCTATTTTTTTGGTAGAGACGGAGTCTCGCTCTTGCTTAGGCTGGTCTTGAACTCCTGAGCTCAAACAATCCACCCGTCTCAGCCTCCCAGAGAGCTAGGATTATAGGCGTGAGCCACTGCGCCTGGCCCAAATATTTGTTGAATGGGTGAATGAACAACACCATTCCTGCCTTTGTGCTTACAGTCTACAGAGATGGTATAGCATCAGAGCTTAGACTCAAGAGTCAGATGGGCCAGGGGTTTGAATCCCAGCTCTGGAGCTAATAACCCAAAGTCCCTGAACTTCAGATTCCTCATCTTTAAAAAGGGGATAATTATAGCACCGACTTCACAGGGTTGATATGAAGATTAAAAGAGGCAATTCATCTAAACTGCTTGACATTGGGTTTGCAATATAGTCAATGACTATAAATGTCGTTTTATTATTACTTGGAGTGAATCTGATGAGAATACAATAAATTGTAATAAATGGAATGAGAGGGGAAAAACTTAATGACGAACTTCATTAAGGAGCCATATCCATCCAGTTATGCCCATGACCAAAATCAATAAGCCAATTTGAAGGAAGGATGTGAACGAAAGGATCCTCATTGACATCACAGTACTAGAAGGACCATGCCAAAATTTTCCTTGCCCCCAGTAGCTCATGTCCACTTACCTACAGCCTGAGAATCAGGCTCTTTCTTAGGGCTGAGGCAGCAGCCCTATGGCAGTGAGCACCTGTGGTTGGGGAGGTGACAATAACTTTAACAATCTGATGTGGTGGAGAATCACTTTCTATTTAGAGTTCAGGTCACATATTGGAAGAAACATCCTAGCCCTTCATCTCCTGTCAGTTCCAATTTCATGCTTCTTTCTGCACATTCTATCTAAATTAAATCTCCACTCCACTTGGGAGCCCTCTGGCTTTTAGATCCTATTTTTGGAAGTTAAGACTCAGTCTCCAGAAAAGGCGGCCCCAGGGCTCTTGCTGTGGTCTGGGCTCCCCTAGGCTCTGCCTGCTCTGCACACTCAGCCAGACCTGCATGGTTCTGAGGGTTACTATTTCTTCTTTTTCCTGCCACTGGGAAATTGTTCAGCCAGTGACACCAGTGGTGTCTTGAAGCCAAGCTCTTGTCTTCCAGTAATGCTGGGACCTCCCCCACAGGCTCTTCAGCCAGAGTCCCAAAGATTGCACCGAGTTTCTGCCTTTCGTGCTTGTCTGGCTCTTTTTGCATAAGTAGATGCATGCCCAGGGAAGAATGACATGCAAGCAAGCTAGGGGCTGCAAGAGGGAGGAAATGAACCTAGAAGCTCAGTTATGGACTGAATTGAGAGTGTTGGGCAAGGCCAGCTGTCAACAGTCCTGAACCCTGTTGCTATCTTTAGCAACACTTGCTGGTAGTGCTGGGAGGGTAGGGGAAACCAAGGGTGCTCTCGGGGGGCCGGGTACGTGGAGATCTGTCTTGCAGGGCTGGAGGGACCTGACAGGTAGGGAAGTCTAGTGGGACCAAGGGGCTTTTCCCTTGGGGCACTCATCTCAGGATGGCCACAGCTACCACGGAGTCTGGCTCATGGGGTGGGGGGATTAGGCTTTGAAAACTCAGGCCCATGAGTAGTATAAATAAACCCCTTCCTTTGGTTCCCCTCAGTAGAGTGTGGACAAACTGGCATTTTCAAGATGACTACCAAATTCTCAGAGCAAACACAGAATATAAATAAAAAGATATTAGAGGCATAGAAAGTTCAGTTTACAGAGTTCTCAGTTTACAGATACCTCTGATATCAGAGAACTCTGTATCAGCTCTCTCCTGGGGTTCACAGGCCCACACCGTTTCGCCATGCCCTCCTGAGTCTCCAGCTCTCAGCTCCTATACTACCTCCACGTGGAGGGCAATTCCTCTTCCCTGATGCCAGAATCTGATTTCCCAGACACTTTCAGTTCTTCAAGGTCATGGCCAAGGAAAATCGCTAATTCTGCCTCTTACCTGGGGCTTTGCCACTCGGTTCTATATTCTGGTCTGCAGGTGGGTCTTTAGCCACCCAAGAAGATGGTGCATTTCAGGTGAGACCCTTTCCTTTCTCTACTTCGAGGAAGCAGCTTTGTTCTTAATAGGTACAAGGGTGAAACAATAAATAAGAATGCCCATAAGACCTGTATACTTAAAGCTTTTCCGAGGAACTCACTGATGGTGCTCTAGGGAGGCACATCTGAAGAACGAAGGCCTGGAAAGACACAGTTTGGAAACCTTTCCCTCTTCCTCTATGCCTTTCTCAGAGAGTCTGCCTTTTGATGTCATTCATCACATTCACACATTTAATGCATTTGTTGACTGTCACTAATTATGCCTGTGAGCTTTTATAAGCTCCTCAGCAAGTGGGCTTTTTAGTCCTTTTGGGCTACTATGACAAAATACTGTAAACTGAATGGCTTACAAGCAACGGAAACTTACTTCTCACGGTTTTGGAGGCTGCAGGTCCAAGACGAAGTTGCCAGCAGATTCAGCGTCTGGTTCGTAGACAGCCATTCTCTTGCTGTGTCCTCACATGGTGGCAGGGACCTAGGAACCGAAGGGCACTAGTCCCATTCATGTGCCCGTGAATGATCCAGCCTCATGACCTAACCTCCTCCCGATACTATCACATTGAGGATTAGGATTTAACACAGGAGTTTGGGGGACACAGACATTCAGTCTGGAGCAGTGGGCTTCCCACATTGTATAGCGTGTGAAGAGTGGAGAGAGGAAACCTGTGGTGGTGGGTGCGGGTGAGGGTGGAAGGTATTTCCTTAAGTGTAAGTCGAAGGGGTGTGCTGGACTGGATGGTTTCTACCTTTCTACTCTTAAAGTCACCTTTTATATCTCAGTGGGCCTCTTACTTTTCTACCAGACAAACTGCACTTAATGAAGCATTTGCTTTCTCAGTTTTTCTTGATCCAGGACCTGGTCATTTATTCATCATTATGATAGAACCAGTGTCACTACATTGAAGTGGCCCAATTCCAGTGCAAAGCAAAGAAACACATTAGTTAACCTATACTCTGCTAGCACATGGTTTTTTTTTTTTTTTAAATGTTTAAAAATGTACGCTTCTTAGAGACCTAAAGGGACACGCAGTAAGGTGTTGGCAGAGGAGCTGGTCGATGAGAGCTGAAATGGTCGGTACCGGCTGGCATAGCAGAGGGATGGCGGGGCATGAACTCAACAGTTACGGCAACAGCTTGGGGAGTTTGAAGAGGCACAGGAGAGGAAGGGGGGCATTGCAGGCAGGGCAATAAACATTGTGACTGCTCGTGTTGAGGAGCTGTGGAAGATGGAGGTGAAGGCAGGATGGGCTAGACCGTGGACATCCTCAAGCACCAAGCCAAGGAGACTACAATATATTCTGGTGACAAGGAGGAATCTTTGGAGAAATTGAGCTAAGAAGTAATCTGATGAGCCTGCCTTTAGGAAAGTGGTCTGGCTGCAATGTGTAGGATGTTATATTCGTTTTAATTGCAAAGTTGTAGAGAGCCGTATATTAAAACTGTAACATATACATATTTTCTTTACAAAAGTATAACTCGTGTTGTGGTAGGAGAATATTTTAAGATATAATGAATTTTTTTTCTCATCCTAAATTTCCTTCTGTCTTTTCTGCATTTAAGCAATTAGTCAGTTGGTCTTGTGCTCCTTACCCCAGAGAAGGGAGTATTGCAGAGACGTGTAAATGTGGAAATCTTTCTGACTTTTATCCTAAGAAGTCCAAACCCCAAGAAACAGGGAAAAGATTCTGAAGAATACAGGGTGTCCCAAAAGTTGCCATACATAGGGAAAATGGGAAATTGTAGCTAAACGAAACTTTGTTTATGAAATATTCATTACAAAATTTTACAAAATTTTTGCTTTGTATGGAGACTTTTAGTACACCTCGTAGATTAAAGTTCCTGTTTCTTTCTCAGAGACTAGAAAAAGAAAAATCTCCATCTTGTGCTCAGGCTAAGGAGAGGGTGAGAGGTGACGAGAGCAGAGAGAACCTGTCCCCTGTTTCCCACGCGGAGCCCCACAGAGGCAGCCAGTCTCTTGGAGAGTCTGCACCAAAAGGGTGCAGCTTTTAGCAACTACCCAAAGGCCTGTGACTCCAGCATGTCACGGGAGCGGCAGGGCTATGACTCGAAGGGCTTCATAGGCAGCAACCTATGTGGGCTGATGACATGGTGACCAGAAGGAACTGTCCCCCCGTAGTGCCTGGCATTGGGTAAGGTTCCAAAATCATGCCCCATCCCAGGGAGAGAGTCTGGAAGCAGTGCTTCCTCTACCCCAGCAGAGGAATATTTAAAATAGAAACTAAGTTGAGCTATAGAAAATAAAGTTATAATTTTTGACATCAAGACATATGATCTGAGATTCATACTTGCTACAAGATTAATTTTGCTACAGTGAAAAATATTAGTTTACATGAGTATTTGAGTATATGATAGAGGCAGTTTTCTATAATGGAACATTTACAAATCTAGGCAGGGAATTTAGGACCCTTACTCTGCTGTGGTAGAAAGAGCCGTGCACTTAGGGGATAAAAGCCATCTTGCAGTCCCAGCCTTGCCTAGCACCAGTAGTGGGACTCTAGGCGAAGATTATAATATAAATACAGGATATTCAGTTAAATTTGAATTTCAGATAATGAATAAAATTTGAGTTATACTCTAAAAAATTATTTAATACTTATCTAAAATTGAAAAATGATCTAAAATTGATAAGTACCAAATAATTTTGATATTTTCCAAATATCAAAATTTTTTATCTGAAATTCAAATTTAACTGAATGTCCTGTGTTCCCCCCCTCCCCTAGGTCCGACAATCCTCCTTTGGGCAAGTCATTCAAACTCTTGGAGCTTCGATTTTTTCATCTGAAAAATAGACATAATGATATCTATTTTAGAGTGCTGTGCTTAGGATCAAGTAAGATCACAGTGGTTAAAATGATTTAGAATCTGTAGTCTTATGCACTCCTAGAATAGTGCTGTAGTAGTTAAGTCTATGTGGAGTAAGGCAAACTTGGTTTTAATTCTTCTACTTTATAGATGTACATTCTTGGATATTTACATAATGGGATAATAATGTGTCTACCTCATAGCATACCTATGAGGCTTAAATGAATTAATAAATGTAAAGTATTTAGCCTTGAGCATAGTACATTATAAATCCTCAATAAATAATCCTTTGTTATTACTGCAGTTGTGCAAATATGATGTAATATTATCAAAGAGAATCAAGGAGACTTGGAAATGAATCATTGAACCAAGGATGATTTATTAAGTACTATGTCTGTTCTCAGTGCTGAGGGACGATATCTTCTATTTCCAGTTAGTTATCAGAAGGGGACAGGTATTTCCAAATTTATCTTGGGATGAAATTTACAAAATTGTCTGAATATGTTAAGAGACAGATATAACACCTTCATAAGCATTTTTGAAAAGAGTCTAAAAAATTTGCCTGAATCCCAGCCCATTCTACAAATGCAAAAGAAATCAACAGCTGATGCCTACGTTTTATCCCAGGCAAAAACATTCCTTATAAACAAACTGTGTGGGTCCACTGCAGCCTTAGATGTATTGGTAGCCTGAGGCTAAAACTCTTCTTGTTTATGAAATAAAACAGATCCAGTCTAGGCCACAGTATTAGTGAACGGTGACCTGGCTTTGCCAGGTTTCTCTAGATCCCTGAACACAGAGGGAGGAAAAAATAGAATTAATCAAGCAGAGATGGGCAGGGGAGTTTCAGGGGAAGCTCTGACACCTTTTAAAACAGGAAAACATTAAGATGGAACCAGACAGGAAGGGAGAAATAGAAGCTAAATATTAGTGGCACTAACGGCAATTTTGACAGTTTTTGAGTTTGTTTAAAAAATATGAATGTTTGTTTCATTGCATGTCATGTACTATCAGTGGTGACTTTTCAGGGACCTCAGAGATTTAATGAAAGAGTGAACTGATGAGGAGGTGCGCAAGCCATCAGCCCCTCCAGCCCTCACATCAACAGAAAATCCTGCCGCCTCCCCATTCCCCTTCCTTATAGTCCCGGAACCCGCCCTGCCTTGTGTTGCAGACTTCTTTATGTGGTTCACTCTCTTTTCTTTTCTGTCTTTCAATCTCTCTCTGGTATTTTCTTTACCAAGTCTTTCTAGCTTAAAGCTTCCAAAATTTGATTTCCATGCCGCTGCCTTGTAAGTCATTTTTAATATTTGGTATGCTTAATTGCTGAAATAATTATGTCTTTCCCTGAACTGACATAGCAGAGTGTGAAGTGCAGTGGAGAAGTGAGTATCTGTTTATAGCACTTGAAGGGTGGTAAACAGATTTACATCAATCAAGCTTCATAGCTTAAACTGACATGTAAGATGCCCCTTGGTAGTGACTGATTTTATGCTTTTTTTTTTTTAGTTGAAGACGTTGTCATTTCTTTCCCTTTCATATTTCTTCAGTTGCAATCAAGGCATATCAGTGAATTTAAAATACAGGAGTCAAAGATTTCTTTAAAAAGTAGTTGTTTTGAAACAACATAGCCTACAGAAACCAGATATATTTTCTTTCTTTTTTTTTGAGACAGTCTCACTCTGTTGCCCAGCCTAGAATGTCGTGGTGTCAGCCTAAATCACAGCAACCTCAAACTCCTGGCTCAAGGGATCCTCCTGCCTCAGCCTCCTGAGCAGCTGGGACTACGGTCATGTGCCACCCCGCCCAGCTAATTTTTTCTATTTTTAGTAGAGACAGGGTCTTGCTCTTGCTCAGGCTGGTCTCAAATTCCTGAGCTAAAGTTATTCTTCTGCCTTGGCCTCCCAGAGTGCTAGGATTACAGGCATGAGCCACGATGCCCAGCCTGGGCCACCATGCTAGGCCAGATATATATATATTTTAACCTATGATAAACATTTGCTAATGTAGGAGCTTTAGAATACAAACCCTTCAGCATATGTAGTGGTGTTATAGATTGACCTAACCTCTAATATGATGGTATTAGGAGGTGGGGCCTTTAGGAGGTGACTAGCTCATGATGGTAGAACCCTCGTGAATGGGATTAGTGCCTTTATAAAAAAAAGGACATGAGAGCACTCTCTCTCTGCTGTCTACCATGTGAGGATGTAACAGGAAGATGGCCATCTACACAGCAGGAAGAATGCCCTCATCAGACACTGGATCTGCTGGCACTTTGATCTTGAATATCCGGACTCCACAACTATGAAAAATAAAATTCTATTGTTCAAGTCACCCAGTATATGGTAATTGGTTACAGCAGCCCCAACTGACTAAGGCAGAAACTGGTACCGGGAGTGGAGTCCTGCTGTCACAAATGCCTAAAAATATGGAGTAGCTCTGGAACTGGCTGATGAGTAGAGGCTGGAGAGGTTTTGAGGGTCATGTTAGAAAATGTTGATATTGCCATGAGGGGATTTTAAATGTGATTCTAGTGAGGGTTCAGAAAGAAAAGTGGGAAGAGCTGGTGAGAAAGTTTCCATCTTCTTAGAAAATATATAAATAAATATGAATAGAATGTTGGTAGAAATATGGATGGTAAGGGTCATTCTGATGAGGTTTCAGGTGGAAATGAAGAACATGTTATGGTCTGAATGTGTCCCCCAAAATTCATGTGTTAGAAACCTAACTCCAATACAACAGTATTGGGAGGTGTTTAGGTCATGAGGGCTCCACCCTCATGAATGGATTAATGCTGCTATAAAAAGCATTTGTGGGAGTAGGTCCTCTCTCTTTAGCTCTTTTGCCATGTGAAGGCTCAGTGTTAATTCTCACTCGCCTTCTGCCTTCCACCACGTGAGGACACAATAAAAGTGCTCACACCCGATGCTGATGCCTTGATCTTAGACTTCCCGGCCTCTAGAACTGTCAGAGAATAGATTTCTGTTTTTTATAAATTACTTAGTCCCAGGTATTCTGTTATAGCAGCATAAAATGGACTAAGAAATTGATATCGGAGAAGTGGGATATTGCTGTAACAAACACCTAAATATGGGAAAGTAGTTTTGAAATTGGGTAATGGGTAGAGGCTGAAATAGTTTTGAAGTAAATGCTAGAAAAAGCCTGTATTGCCATGAACAGAATATTGATAAAAATATGGACAGAAAAGGCCATTCTGATGAGGTCTTAGATGGAAATAAGGAATATCTTACTGAAAGCTGGAGGAAAGTCTATCCTTGTTATAAAGTGGCAAGGAATTTGACTGAATTATGTCCATGTCCTAGAACTTTATGGAAAGCAAAATTTAAGAATGATAAACTGGAACATTTGGCATAAGAAATCTCTAAGTAGCAATGAATTCAGGGTGCTACATGCTTCTTTTAACTGCTGATAGTAAAATGTAAGAAGAGAGAATGATTAAAGATGAAATTTGTAGTTAAAAGGGAAGCAGAATATAAAGATTAGGAAAATTCTCAGCCTGGCCATGTAATACACTAAAAAAATGTATTTTAGTGTAAATACACTAAAAAAAAACCAGGGATGTGGCCAAGCAACTGTTTGATAAACAGATTTGTATGGAGAGAAGGAAGCTAGGTGCTATTTATCAAGACAAAGGAAGAATGACCCCAAAGGCATTTTGGAGATCCTCAAGGCTGCCCTGCCAATCACAGGCTGAGCGTGCTGGGGCCTTGGGGGCAGAATGATTTGTGGGGGATGGGCCCAGGGTGCCCATGGGACTTCAGGGCTTTCTGCCCTAGGGCTCACTGCCTAGAGCTGCCTTAAGTCTCTGCTCCCCTCATTCCAGTGCAGTGCTCCTCAGCTTCCCCGGCTGTGGCTCAGGTAGGCCCAGGTATGTCTCTACCACTCCCGAGGAATAAGTGGAACATCTATGTGGTGCTAATTCTGCAGGTGCTCAGAGTGCAAGAGCTGTGGAGGAATGACTTCCTCCACCTAGTTTTCAAAGGATGTTTCAGACAGCCTCAGGGCTCAGGCAGAGACCTATAGCAGGGGAAGAGCCATCACAGAGTCCCCACTTAGGCAAAGTCTAGTGGAGCCATGGGAGTGGGGCCACCCCCAAGACCCAGAACTGTAGAGCCAACAGCATGCAGCGCCAGCCTGGGAGAACTTCAGGCATGTGAGTTCAATGCCTGAGAGCTGAAGCCTGGGCTGTGCCCAGCGAAGCTGTGAGAAAGGGGCTGCCTAGGGCCTTGAGGGCCCAACCCCCACCGCAGGGTGTTTGGAAGGTGAGGCATGGAGTCAAAAAAGATTATTATCAAGCCTTAGGATTTAATGTTGTTTTCCCTGTTGGGTTTTAGGAACTGTTACTCCTTTCTTCTGGCCTGTTTCTCCCTTTTCAAATAGAAATGTCTATCCTATGCCTGTCCTACGATGGTATTTTGGAAGCACATAACTCGTTTGATTTCATAGGCTCACAGCTAGAGGGAAATTTGCCTCAGGATGAATTGTGCCTTGAGTCTCACTCTCATCTGACTTAGATGAGACTTTGGACTTTAACTTTTGAGTTAATATTGGAAGGAGTTAAGACTTTTGGAGCTATTGGGATGGAATGAATGTATTTTGTATGTGAGAAGGACTTGAATTTTGGGGGCCAGAGGTGGAATGCTATGGTATGAATGTGTCCCCCAAAATTCATGTTTTGGAAATTTATTTTCCAATGCAACAGTGTCGGAAAGTGGGGCCTAAAAGGAAGTATTTAGGTCATGAGGGCTCCACCCTCGTGAATGGAGTAGTGTTGTGTCTTAGTCCCTTTGTGTAGCTATAAAGGAATACCTGAAGCTGGATAATTTCTAAAGAAAAGAGACTTATTTGGCTCACAGTTTTTTAGGCTGTATAAGAAACATGGCACCAGCACCTGCATCTGGTAAGGGACTCAAGCTGCTCCCACTCGTGGTGGGAGGGGAAGGGAAGCCAGTATGTGCAGAGATCACATGTGACAGAGGAAGCAAGAGAGAGAGAGAGAGAGAGAGAGAGAGGGGAGGTGGCAGCTGTTTTTAATAATCAGCTCTCCAGGGAACTAACAGAATGAGAACTCACTCATTACTTCAAGGACAGTAGTAAGCCATTCACGAGGGGTCTGTCCCTATGACCAAAACACCTTCCATTAGACCCACAGACATACAAACCATAGCCTCCTGCTATAAAAAAGGCTTGTGGGATGGATTCTCTCTCTTCTCCTATTCTGCTATTTCAGGACCTGGAGTTCCTCCCCTCTGGAGGATGTAGTGTTCAAAGCACCATCTTGGAACCAGAGATACTGGGCCCTGACCCACCAACACCTTGATCTTAGACTTCCCAGCCTCCAGAACTGTGAGAATTAAATTTATGTTCTGTACAAATTACCCGCTCGCAGGTATTCTGTTATAGCAGTACAAAATGGACTAAGGCAATGCTTATGAATCTGGACACTAGCTTAGAACTGAAAAGTCTATTTCAATTTTACATTCCAGAATCCATTCAGGTTTTATTCTTTGTTTCAGAAATGTACTTAACTTTCACCTAGGTTTTTTAAGGATCTCAGCTAAATGTTGATCTCATCAAAATAAATTCACCTAAGTCAGAATCAGTAATGGTTAGTTTGGGTTGGAAAGGAGATGAGAAGTTAGGCACCACTATTTCATTTTTAACAGGAAAAAAATTCTGTTTAAAACAAACAAATAAACATTCCAGGCAAGTGTAGCCTTAATCACAGGTATAGATTGCTCTTTCAAAAATAATTCTCATCAACGAGCTCTTTGGGTAGAGGTTGAGAGCTGAACAGCCTGGCAATAACATCCACAGGGCAGAGGTCCTTGGGAGGATGGGTGAGGTCTCCTGGTAGAGAGGAAGGGTTCCATGTGATGCTCAACATATTAATAAGACATCATATGTGAGAAATGCTCTATAGTGGCAATGGCAGGAGGATTTATGGAAGAAAGTTTGTTAGGGAGAAAATCAAGGGTTGGCTTTGCCTATTTTTTTCTGGAGTCATGCCCTCATTGCCAGACAAGTTAACTTACAGTCATGTGCCAGATTCTGCACTAGTCCCTGGCAATGTAGAGAAGTGACTCACAGTCCCATCCTCAAGGAGCATGAAGTACAGAGGAGACAGACACATGGGCAATGACAGTACTCAGCACTGTGGCAAAGGCATGCTGTGTAAGTGAGGGTAGGCTAACTGCTGTGACAAATAGCTCCCAAAGCCCCATGACTTAGCATAATAGATACTTATTTCCCTCCTGTGTTACAAATCAGCATGGGTGCTTGGCAGACAGTGTTCACATAGCTCCAATAATCTCTGTATCCTCAAAGTTTGCTTCTGGATCCTCTGCAACCAGTCAGCAGATGGAAGAAAGAAGAAACTGGAGTGTAGCACAGGAAGATTTTGGGGGCCAGTTTTGGAAGAGGTGCCCACCAGTCACTAGTCAGAGCTAGTCATATTGGTCCCATATAAAGCTATGGTGAGGCAGCCACTTTCTGGCAACAATTCTGCACTGTGAAGGGGAGCATTAGTTTTTGGTGAAGAGCCTACTGTCTCTGAGATGTATGCATGGGACAGGGGTATAATGGGAGCTCATAAGAGAGATAAACCTGTGTATCTCTGTGTGTGTGTGTGTGTGTGTGTGTGTGTGTGTGTGTGTGTGTGGTGGGGAGGGCAGGAAAGTTATAGCAAAAGCTTTCCAGAAGAATTGATATTTAAACTGAGTTTTAGAAAAGAAACAGGATTTAAGTCATGAAGGGCACTGGGAAAGGACCTTTTATTTATTTTTTATTTTTTTATTATTTTTTTTTATATAGATGAGGCAGAGGAAAAGAAAGAGGAAGGAGCTTGTGAAGAGGCCACAGAAAGAAAAAGAGATGGTGATATTATTAGTAATTTTACAATTATTAACATACAATCTTGTTCTCTCCAACTGGATTATCTTATCCCTGGGACACCTTTTCCACATGCCACTTCTCTGCCTAGGAACTTCTATTTGTTCTTTAAGAACTCGACTCAGCTGTCACCTCCTCTGAGGAGCTTTCCCACATCCCATCTCCCCAAACCTCCAACCCTCTGGAATCCCACAAAAATTTGCTCGGATTTCTATTATAGCCCAAGTTATATTATATTCATTTTCATACCTCCTCCTTGTACTAAATTCAGAACTCCTCGAGGGCAAGGACTATGTCTAATTATTCCTTGTGGTTCCAGTGCTTAGCTCA
>CAUYSK010067900.1:0-44158 GCA_963575035.1 Avahi laniger | reverse complement strand
ACAACATGATTAACTCAATAGATAATAAAGAAAGCATTTGACAAAATCCAAAACCCATTCATGATTTGAAAAAGAAAGTACTTAACAAAATAGGAATAGAAAGGAACTTCCTCAACCTGATATAAGGGCATCTACAAAAAACATCATACTTTTTTTTTTTTTTTTTTTAGACAGAGTCTTGCTTTTGTAGTCCGGGCTAGAGTGAGTGCCGTGGCGTCAGCCTAGCTCACAGCAACCTCAGACTCCTGGGCCCAAGCCATCTTCCTGCCTCAGCCTCCCAAGTAGCTGGGACTACAGGTGCGAGCCACCATGCCCGGCTAATTTTTTATTTCTATTTTTAGTTGACTTGTTAATTTTTTCTATTTTTAGTAGAGACAGGGTCTCGCTCTTGCTCAGAGCTGGTCTCAAACTCCTGAGCTCAAGTGATCCTCCTGCCTCGGCCTCCCAGAGTGCTAGGATTACAGGTGTGAGCCACTGCACCTGGCCAATGGGTTTCTTTTTAATTAAATTTTTAAATATTTTACTTATCTCAGTTTTAATATCTAATCCAAAATATTAATATTAATAGATTTGAACCGGGTCAAGTTTAGAGTCCATGTCCTTAAGCAGTTTGGCCTGCTGCCTCTCATGGCTTTCGATTCCCACTACCACTCCAGTACCTTGAGAAATAATAACCTTAAGTAACCCTGAACATTTAAATTCAAAGAATGAATCTCCAAACTAAATTTCCTGGGTTATTATTTATGATTACTGTTTCCTCTATTCTACCAGCATCTTCTATAGACCTTCCAGGCAGATCTGTTTGTTACCTGTTTTTCTGGGGTGGTGCCCACTTAAAGTATCTTTCTCTCCCAGTAGAGCTCATAGGAGTATGATGGAGATAAATCACAATAATGATGTCCAATTAACAACTTCATTTGGTCAAGCTCCAATTAGAAAAGTCCCTTATGGCTTCCCATGACCATGTTTTTCAGCTCAAACAGATGCCTTTCTAGTTGCCAGACTTAGAAGCATGCATCGGTTCTCTATACATGACCCTACAGAAACTGCCATTATAATTGAATTTCTTAATATGGCATTCACATGCATGATGTTAGTTAAGCGGCTAAAAATAAAAGCTGTGGCTAGCTCTAGCTTTTGTATGCATGCATATTAATTTAAATCATTTCCCTTTAATTATATTTAACACACATTGAAAATTTAGTAATTATAAAAGACCTTTAATTATCAACATTCATTATTATCACTATTATTAACATATATTAAGCACCCACAGTCTGCTAAATGCTATACTCAAGATAAAAGGCATTAACCTTGCAATTCCACTGTGACAAAGATAGAAGACAATCTTCTTCTTCCAGACAGAGAACAAAATTATACTTGCCTAACTTGACAAAGAGCCAATGGACAAGTCAGGGATAAAACTTATTTGTCTTAACTACTAGACAATTGGATAAACAAAGACTAGCTATAAAACTTTGCCACTTTAAGCACATCTAAATCTATTCCTCCATAAATTTCTTTAATGTCTGTATCAAGTTATTTTATGGTGGTAAATCTTTCTCCTTCATAGAGGTATCTGAATTGCATAAAGAGTCAGTTGAGACCAACTGTATAATATAAACTTTGGCATCAAATAAAACAATATCATTTTTGATGGAAAAATAAAGAGTGACTATAAAACAATGAAATGAATTTTTTTTTAGGAGGAGGGGACTTTTAAACTGGCTTTGAAGGTAGTTTCAAAGGAAGATTGACCAAAGCATCTGAGCAATGGTAGCATCATGAGGACAAATGCTATATTTGATCTGGGTGGTAGAATGAGTAGTTTACCTTTGGATTCAGACATATTTGAAGTCAAATCCTATCACTTGGAATTGAGTGAGAAAAGTCCCTCCCTCCATGAATGCTGGGTAGTATTACATGGCCACTTGTAGAACAAATTATAATAGAGAAATTCCAGCATGTCATGGTTGGAGGGAGGACTTGTAAATTCTGCCTGGAACAGAGAGGGTGTAGGTAAGGATTAGGAAACAGACCATCGCACTGGCTTTTGAAGGATAACTGGACATTCACCAGAAGAAAGGAGGACAAATATATTTGTCATTTGTTCAGCAGAAGAAACATCTGGGCAAAGCCATTCAGAAGCATTCTTTGCACATGTGAAAAACTGTAAGTGGCACACACAGGGTGCTTTGTGCAGCATGACTAGAGATAAAGCTAAGCATATAGGCTGGAATTGGGTTGTAAAATGTCATATCAATAATTCAGAAATAAACCCTCACATATATAGTCAAATGATTTTCAATAATGGTGCCAAGACCGTTTAATGGGAAAAGAATAGCCTTTTCAACAAATGGTGCTGGGGAAACTGGATATTCACGGAAAAATAATGAAGTTGGATCCTTACCTAACACCATGTACAGAAATTAACTCAAATGAATCAAAGACTTACATGCAAGAGCTAAAACTACAAAACTCTCAGAAGAAAACAGAGCATAATCTGTATACCACTGGATTTGGCAATGATTTCTTGGATGTGACACAAAAATCATGGGCAACAAAAGAAAAAGCAGACAAATTGAACTTCATGAAAATTACTTTTGTGCAAAAGAAACAATCAATAGAGTGAAATGACAACCTACAGAAAGGGATAAATATTTGTAAATCATATATCTAATAAGGGATGAATATTCAGAATATAGAGAGAACTCCAAAAACTCAAATGACTACAAAATAAACAACCCAATTCTAAAATAGGCAAATGATATAAAAAGATATTTTTCCAAAGAAGATGTAAGAATGGCAAACAAGGACTTCAAAAGATGCTCAGCATCACTAACCATTAAGGAAACACAAATCAAAACCACAATGAAATATCTCCTCACACTCTTTAGGATGGCTACTATAAATAAAACAAAACAGAAAATGGCAAGTATTGGCAAGGATGAGGAGAAATTGAAATTCTTGTACACCGTTGGTGATAATGTAAAATGGTACACCTCTGAGGAAAACAATTTGGTGGTTCCTCAAAAAATGGACAAATAGAATAACTGTATGATCCAGAAATTCTATTTCTGGGTATATACCTGAAAGAACTGGAAGCAGAGTCTCGAAGAGCTATCTGCACACCCATGTTTGTGACAGCAGTGTTCACGATGGGAAAAATGTAAAAGCAACCCAAGTGTCCAGTGAGGGATGAAGGGATAAGCAAAATGTCATACATACATACAATGGAATATTATTCCTCCTCAAAAAGGAAGGAAATTCTGACACAGGCCACAACATGGATGAAGCTCGAGGACATTATGTTAAGTGAAATAAGTCAGACAGAAAAGGACAAATACTGCATGACTCCACTTATATGAGGTACCTAGAATAGTAAAAAATCATAGAAAAAGTAGAATGGTAGTTGCCAGGGGCTGGAGGGAGGAGGCAGTTATTGTTTAATGAGTACTGAGTTTCAGGGCTGCAAGATGAAGAGTCCTAGAGACAGTGGCGATAGATGCACAACATGACTTTACTTATACCAGTGAACTATACACTTAAAAATCAATAAGATGGTAAAGATTATGTGTATTTTACCACAATTTAAAAAAGGAGGCCAGGCGCAGTGGCTCACACCTATAATCCTAGCACTTCGGGAGGCTGAGGCAGGAGGATTGCTTAAGGCCAGGAATTTGAGACTAGCCTAAGCATGAGCAAGAGCAAGACTCCATCTCTACAAAAAATACAGGGTATTCCAAAAGTCTCTATATAAAGGAAAAATTTTGTAACGAATATTTCGTAAATAAAGGTACATTTAGCTACAATTTCACATTTTCGCTATGTATGGTGACTTTTGGGACACCATGTAGAAAAATGAGGCAGGCGTGGTGGCCCCAGCTACTGGGGAGGCTGCAGCAGGATAGCTGGAGCCCAGGAGTTTGAGGTTGTGGTGAGCTGTGGCACCACTGTACTCTAGCGCAAGTGACAGACAGAGATCTTTATCAAAAAAAAAAAAAAAAAAAAGAAAAGGAAAAAAGAAAAAAAAAAGCTATACCAAGAAATTTAAAATATATTCCGAAAGCATGGGGAATGGTCAGTGATTTCAAGGCAGGAGATAAATATGTATAGGTGTATAGGGTCAGGTTTTGTAAATATATTCAGAAATATAGATAGATTAGATATATAATAATTTTATTCATGAAAAAATAAGGAATCATTTCATACTAGGAGCATCTCACTGGACATTATACAACCTTTAAACAGTGTATATATTTTATGAGACTATTTGAATACAATTAACTAGGTAAATGTGTGAACATTTTACAGGTGGTCTAAACATGTGGTATTGCACTGTAACAGTATCAATTGCTTTGATGCCTATTTGTTTGCCTTTGGATCTTCATGAGAACATAGCTGAGTGTCAAATACATTTTATTTTCAAGTTAAAATTAAGAAAGCTTGAGAGACTGACACAGTGATTAAAATAAAAGGCAGAGAAAGAGGAGACAATTTCTTTAAGCGAGCCAATCAATTCCAATTTCAGATGCTCTAAGGATCTACCTTTTCCTTTTACATGGAGACAGTCCTTTATGATTTTTGCAACAAATGCTACTTACCCAATCTTTGCTTAAGAGGTTGGGAATTCTGTCTGAACAATCAGTTGGAAAATATCAGGGCAATGTCAATCTGAAAATGTTCAGCCAGTTGCAAGTTAAAAAAGATTTGCTAAGAGTAGCAATTTTTTTAATGGTTTAAGTCTGTCAGAAGGCTTTGGATTCTCCAGTGCCTCACACCGGTTACTTCAGAACTAACTCCCTCCAGATGTCCCTATGATCATTTAATCAGACATGAAAAGCGGTATGGTGACAAGCTCTCACGCTGCTAGTGAGGACGCTCTATATTTTCACAAGCATAAAACACACACAGTAGCTACTTTTAAAATGTGATGCATTTAAATCAGAATTCTGTTTTAGAGAACAGAGCTATTAGGAAGGGGCCACTCTCCTGAGAAAGAAGTCTTTTAAATGTCTGTACAATGTCATTCTATGACAAGATTTTGAAAGCAGAGACCGAAATGAAACTTGTAGTTCAGAAGCGTTTATGTTGTGAGGAAAGGAGAAAAAAAATCCCCCATCAGAAGAGATTTCTATGAATCACACCATGAACGTGTTCTTTTTCCTCTCAGCGCCAACTGTCTTGCTGCTTCTCCACAGGAACTCTCATTAACCCTTTCCTTTCATGCCATCAATCTTCGCTGTATGTCCGCAACATGGAGGGTACACATGGAAGTTCAGAACACAGAAGACACGACCTGTACCCAGACTTTCACTTTAAAGTAACATGACTACTTGCACATCAGTCTTCAGATTTAGGCAGTGGCACTCCCCTGAAGAATTAAAGGGTACATATATGCATACGCAGGCTTTTATTCTGCTGCCTTTGTGTCTGTGTATATTTTAAAGAAGTATTTCTTGATATTATTCACTTGACTGATAAACAGGTTTGTGGTGCTTTGGATGGAAAGAATCTCATTCCATCAACATTTATGACTACTGAACATTAAAATAAAATTTAAAGTTGAATTCATAACAACCAAGTTAATAATTCACATCTGGAAACTTGAAGTCACCAGGATGTTTAAGTCCCTAAGAACAACTGGAGTTCACATAGTTTCTCTATTTATTATTTCCTGTTACACAAAATTTCTGAGAAAATCATCCACTATTTAAATAATTTTCTCAGTGTCATAGAGTTATTGAAGCAATCAGATACAGGACTTGACCTTTAAAATAAAATTGCTTTAAACATCATCTTTGCCAAATTTCAAACAACACTGTCAAATTACATCTGCCCACACTGCTAAATTGAGATTGAGATGTTTGTTAATGTTTTGCCAAGAAACACCTTGTAAATGTCCCCATACTCTTTAATTAATTCACATACCAGGAATATTTTTCTCTCTCTTCTTAAGGAAGATGGAATAGGAAGAAAATTTAGGAGGGAAATCTTTAGATATATTAGATATAAGAAATTGTCCAGAAATTTCTAGTCTAATCAAGTCATTTGAACACAGGTATTAGAAAATTACAAAGCTAAAACTATCATCAAGATTACTAACTTTATGGTATTCTAGAACTCACAGCTTTGTTGACAAAGAGGCAGAACCCAGATAATTGACTCCACTGCTTGTATAGTAGTTTTTATTCTCTGTTGGCATATTAGGGTCACTTGCAAAATTTTTATAATAGTTTGTATCTAGAATTATCAAAGTTTGTTCTCTTCCTATAATTTCTATTCTTTCTCAGATCCAATTCCTATGCTGAAGTCATTGCTAGAATTGTAAGAAGATGAAGAGGGTTTCACAGTTCAAACTGCTAACCTCAGCCAACAACCCACATTTTCATTCCAAGTGGAAAATTTATGTTTAAACATCTCTCTCCTTGACAACACCCAGAAACAGGTAACACATTGTCCTAAAGCAGATAATAACAAACCGAAACTATCTGAGAAACAAAAATGGTACGTTAAATAGAGAATTTCACAATCCAATTCATATATACATATAAACACACACGTATAGTATACATACACGCATGCCTATACAGATCTTCACAAAATGAGTTAAATTTGGTTAGAAGTTGTGACCAAATTCATCTTGCCCATTTCAGAAACAAAGATTTTTATCATCTAGTCATATATGGTGATAGCTTATGTGTCAGGCACCGTGCCCAAGGGCTTGAATACAAGAATGAATACACCAGCCCATGCCTCTGAAGAGCTCACAGTCTTGAGAAGATGCAGACATGTAAAGAAGCAGTTATATTTCAGGGAGATCAGAGCTAATAGAGATGCTACACATGGCAATTCACTTCAGGGGTTAGGAAGGCTGAGCTAAGAGCCAAAGTGCAGACTCAAGGCAAAAAAACACTCATTTTGATTGTTAAAAATGTATTATTTGATCATCTGACACATGCTAGCAGACTTCTAGAGTTATTTAACTGCTTTAGATCTGGTCTGCATAGCTAGGATATAAGTTTCTTGAAGACAGGACCCATGTCTCAGGCTTCCCAAGTGGTACAGTGCAGAAAGCTTAGACATTTAAGGGATTAGTCAATTTATTTTGACATGAAAGCAAAACCCATTCAATTTTCACCACGCACAGATCAAGTCTAAACAACAATAAAAAGACATGTTATAGATACCTTTTAATTCTGAAAGTGACCTCTGAATAGTGATCCTTCCGTTAGACTTTCAGTTTTGGACTAGACCCAAGAAGAATAACGGAGGAGTATATACCTGAACAGGGATCACATTTCCCAGTTTCCTTGGTTAGTTATGGTACAGAAGTTGAGACAATCCAAATTTGTTTCACCACCTTCTGCAAGATACGGTGAACAACTCTTGCACAGCAAACTGGGCTTCGGTTTTTCCTTACCTGAACTTGAGTCCTGCAAGCATCACTGCTTCAAAAACCAAGCTGCCTAAACATGCCAAACTAAGTAAACATTCGACCCCATGAAATACTGGATGGCAGCTTTATCTCTTAAAAACAAAGCCACATGAAAACCATTGTTGCAATGTGTCTGCAAGCTCTGGTCTTATCAGCACACAGCGTGAACAGCTGGAGTTACAAACACCAGAACTATTATTAAATCACTGTGTCAGGGGGGAGAAAAAAAGAAAAATCTTTTGTAGCTTCAGTATCTCTAAATAATGCAATTATATATTACATACTATTTTTCCCTCCCTTTTGCTCTTCAGCATCCATCTCTCCTCACTGAAAGACAATGGATAGAGCCTTCCTTCTAACGTATATAGGTGTCTACAACAATTATTTTGTTCTGACATTTCTATACACAGGCTTGCAATTCAACAACCCCAAATATTGCCAGCTTTTATTTTGAAATAAAATGGATATATTTTAGACAGGTACTTTTAAAAGATCAGAATTTTCTTTATTCTGGTGATGCAAGACAAATAACGGTTTTAGAATAAACAGTGTCATTACAACCACAGCATTATAATTTTCAGGAATCCACTTTTTAATTTACTCGCCCCGCAGGATCAGTTTGCCTGAGGGGTTAAATTCAAAACTATAAACAGTCATTAAAACATAAAACAACCATGGTAGTTAACCGGATATTAAGAAAAAAAATCACATCTGTTTTAGAGTTCTGTTCCATCCGCAAGTTTGGGAACATCAATTTCAAGAACCTAGTTTTATGGCATGCCCTTGAGCCAAGAACACCAGGTTACAATCAAGGAAAGGAAGGTAAGACAGCCCACAAGCAGACTCTCACTAGAATATCCTGCTCCCAGGATTCTCTAATTCAAAAGCAGTCAGTAAAATTGGATTTGCTATTATCTCGAAAGAGAAATAGCCATTACTGTTTGCACATTAATAATTGTACTATTCTGATAACTGGGCAGGTTTATGAAAAGAGGAAGAAAGGAAACAAATTTTCCACACCGTGAGTCTGGTGGTGCTCTAAGTAACAAACACCAAGTTTTGGTGGCTTCTCAATATACACAGAATTTGAAGCTTGCAGAGAATCTGATTTTTCTAATTTAAGCCCTTTTTAAAACTCCAACATGTCTGAGAGTGTACATCTTAAATAACCATTTTGTAATAACTTAATCAGCCAGAAAATAAGCATAACTTTTCCAACTTTTCAAAAACATGTATCTCTGGGCATCAGTGAAAACTTTTCTCTCAATGGTAAGCCTAATGAAGTGCAACTAAAAATAACAGTCATCAACTGCGGTTGTAAAGGCAATATTTCAACATAATCAAATGTGTCAAATATTCATTCTTACAGCTTCTTATGCTGTGGGTTATAAGTAAGTTTCATTTCTTGAGAATGATTGAACATAACCCACTTGGGGCTCTGCCATCTGTGAATTACTTACATGTGAATACTCTGTTTAAGAGATGGAAATTATGATTGTTTTTTTTTTCCCCTTGGATATTGGACTGAAATGCAATTGAACATGGCTTTTTAAGTAATTATTTTTCATATTAGTTGCTACATGGCTATGTTATCACACACTCCCCACATTAATCATCACTTATCAAATCACAGGAATCAAGAATGGTGCAGCTGAAGTTGTGGAGGAAACATCAGGTAGAATTACGGAGTACTAGAGAAATTTCTCTAGGGGGAGAAAACTATGACATGTCCAAGGCCACACTTTCTGGGCCCAGGTCCTTGCCACAAAGAACCTCCTCTGCAGTGTGCTGATTCAACAGTTGTGGTTGTTATGTTCCCATGGTTTCCTGGAAAGGCTGTTTCTCTTAGCACTGAGCAAACAATGAAAGTGACGATAGGGCTACACGTAGGGTGTCATATAATTTGTCATCCATACCTGGACACCTCTGAGAGCTAGGGAAGACACTATTAATAGTTACGCCAGAACAACAGGCACGGACCAGGACTATCCTGAGCAAACCTAATCAGACTGTCACCCAAGAGATGATGTGGAGCTCAAAGATCTTCCCCCACGGATCTCAAATCGTTTCATTAACACTATAGCCACTGCCACTGCGGTCTAGAGCTGCGTAGTCCAAGAAACATAGAATAAGAACCACAAATGTAATTTTAAGCTTTCTTGCAGCTATGTTAAAAAAAAATGGGAAAATAACTTTAATATTTTATTCAACCCGATGTACTGAATATATATTTTCCACATATAGTCAATATAACAATTATTTATGAGACCTTTTGCATTATTTTTTCATGCTTCGGTCTTTGAAATCCAGTGTGAAAATCCCACTTAAAACATATTTCCATTTGGATCAGACACATTTCAAGCCATGTGTGGCTCGTGGCCACCATACTGGCCAGCGTAGTTCTAAATAGTCCACAAATTTGGATATACAGGGATATGTGACTAAAGTTATAATACATACACACACACACACACACACACACACACACACACACAATGTATCTTTCTTCTAGGTAAAAATAGATACACCTGTCTTTACTAACACTTGCACAACAGGGCAGTTAAACTATCTTTCTCTCAGGGTGAACCATACTTTGGAGCAGATAGACTCTGATAGACTCTGATAGACTCTCTTGGGGGAACAGAGAGAATGGCTGAATTAGATTATTATTAATTAGTAAGCTGGTTAATTGCTAAAAACTTCTAGGACTTTCCCCAGACTTATATATATCTTGCATTCCTAATCCCAAAACACACGCTGAGCACCTTCCATGTCCTTGACACAAGAAAAAGAAAGATAAATAAGGCACAACGTCTATATCTTGAAATGTTAAGCCTTAAAGGATTCATGGAGATTATTTTACAACTGAAGCAAGAGAAGCCTAAGACATGCCACTATTCCATGCAAAGGCAGGGACTAGACTACTCTTTAGGTCTCAGGCCTGCACTCTGTCATCCACAGAGAATAGCATAAGGAAAGGAGCAAATACCTGCTTTCCTTTTTACTGTTGATACATAGAGACTCCGCCCATGTTTGATAACTTGCATAAGGTAAGGTACAAGGGTTTTGGGTGCCAGAATTTCTCCCTGAATTATGACTTACATCTTTGCTAGCTGTATGTCCCTATACCTCAACTTGGAACTCACAGATGTTATATTTTGGCTACAGAATCTATGAGAAAGACAGTAGCCATCATTTTTTCCAGGAAAAGCAATATTCGTGCCATTTCAGTTGCTTTAAGCATAGAGTGATAGAAAAAGAAACATGAAAATAAACACTGGTAGATTTTCTGCATGCAAATAATTGTAACACCTTAATCAGACACTCTTATTTCAGCATATATAAACATAAAAGTAAGCACTAACTTGTAGTTTATTCTTTTATGTAATTCTTCTCTCATTTAATAGTTCTCTTCCCCCAATCCAATATAATTAGGCTTAGCATGGTCTCAATCAGTGTGTGTTTAAAAAAAAAAAAAACAAACCACACATCATACCACATACTGATTTTGTTTGTACTAATACTAAAGGAGAACACACACACCTGATTTTTATTAATGTTCCATTAAATAGATTTCCTTAAAAGAATAGAGTTTTAAATAGGATAGTGAGAAACCATTACATCTAAAATACATACAAGACACTTGCTTCCTTGCTTAACAAAACAAATAAGCCAAAATATTGCCACAAATCTATTAGTAAATACCCAGTGATGTGGTATAGTGACTCCTATCTCATACACATTGGCACTGTTTCTTGATAAGACCAAATTGGGAAAATCTGTTTAACTAATTTGGCATCCTTATACACCCGTAAAATGACGTTTTTTGGTTTTTTTTTTCTTTTTCTTAAGGTACTATAGACAGTAGAGACTTAAAATAAGAAAGTGTCTTGTTTTTAGGGAAATTTTTAATACGGTTATGTTATTGAAGATCACCTAGTGCAACGATATGTAGCCATTAACCAAAATCTAACTCTCAGGCTATTTGAAAGGATTATCCACAATTACAGCTCTTCAAAGCAACTGAGGATTTAGCAGAATGATCCCACAGCCCTATATGGAAGGAGGTTATCATCTTTTCAGGAAATTATTCTCCACTTAATCTACCAGTTATAAGTACAGCAGTTGTAAGTGTATCTGATTTTAAGTACTCTCGGTATATAATTTTATTTTTCTTCAATCTGAATGCTGATTTATAGAAATCCAATAGGTACAACATATCCTTAATATTGCGAGCTTTCACCATTCACCGTGGTATGACTTTGCAAAGCATTGTGTTAACACATCGAAAATATATAAGCTATATCCTTGGGTACTATGAAGCAGGAGGATGAAGTTAATGCAATAGCGGAGTGTGTGGCTAAAAGCATGGACTTTGGAACCAGACCATCTGGGTGAAATTCCTGGCTCTGGCACTTATTAGCTATGTGACCTTAAACAAATTACTGAACCTCCCTCCGCCTCAATTTCATTATCGGTAAAATGGAGACAAAAACTTGTGCTTACCTTGATGAGGAAGTCTGGATGACTTTATGAAAAGCATTTAAGACAGTGCTTGGCACATAATCAGTGCTATATAAATAATAGCTATTACTATAACTATATATGAGTAATAGGTTATGCTACTTATCACTATAATTAATACTATATATCCTATGGAAAGATCTCTATCTAATTATCAATTTAGTTAAGACTGAAAAGACCCAGTTAGTCTATGAGTGAGGCACTTTGATCTTTCATTAGAAATGCAAACGGCAGGATACTTACTGGAACAACAGGTTTCAGACTCTGGCCACCAGGGTGTGAAGTGCTTGGCTGGGCATCAGCAGGTGGGCCTGGCGCTGGGTCACTGCTTCTCCTCACCAGCAGTGGAGTACCTGGAGGACAAAGGACAAGGGGAGAGGTCAAAAGAACCCTGGTGGGAAGAGAGTGTATGGCACAATGCACTTTAATTAAAAAGGTTTACAACATGCTTTTATGTAAAAACATTCTATTTCTAAAGATGCTTGTAAATTAATCCATTTAATGATCTTTTGTCATCTATTTATACAATGACACATGGAAACAAAATCTTTTAGCTCTCATGTTTCCCAACTTGTATTTCAAAATAAGCCACTTATTTATCAAAACTGTTAGGTAATGCAAAAGTTGACAGTGTACAATCTAAAAACTGATACAGAAAATATATGTGAGTATTAAAAAGAATGATAATCCAGCAGATGAATGAAGGGGTTCACACAGTGTAATCTGCTATTCTGTAGAGCCAGAAGTATAAGTTATCACTGCCATTTGATGCTTCCCAAATCTTTGAACGATGAGATATATATACACTGAAATATGTTATTTGCTGGGGTTATAGCATTAATGTCTATTTAAGTACACAAAGAAATTGGCTCTGTTCTCTTCCTTTTCTCCTAAAGCAGACAGAACTGATAAAGTAAGTTAGTTCTTCTAAAAGTATATCCTGATTTCTTTTTAATTTAATGAAAGCTTCCACTATTAAATATTTGAGTCAGTTATTAAATTCTGAAAAAAGATCATACTATTAGAAAGTTCAAATAAAATTCAACCTTAGCAGAGCTAGTAGCCTAACTGCTTTGATTGTAATTAGGCCTAAAATAATTTGTTTCATACAAAATTGGCCACTACAGAGAAAAATCTCAAAAAAAATCTGCTTGTGGTTTAAAAATCACTCTCATATAAAAATTAACTTTTTATTTGTGTTCTTTTGGGAAAAGAGTGGAAAACAGTTGAAATGCAATTTCCCATATATCAATATGAAAATAATTCCCCAGCCCTCTCAAGCTATTGTAGTTCAAGGAACATTTTTCATCCATTTTGTAAGTTATTTACAAAACCTGATTTTTATACGTGCTTCAACATTCTTAGTTGTACAAACCATAGAACTGCTAATATTTTTCATCCTTGCCCAGACAGAAGTTGCTTTTTTAAAAAACAACTTCTTTCATAGTAAGAAATTAACATGCTTAGGATACAGACCTATACCAAAAGGCATTATAAAGTCCAAGATCACATTCCTTTATTTCTTTTTTAGTAGACATCACTACATTATTCTCCACATTCTCCATCGTAAAAATTTCTTAAGCAACTGACATACCAATAATTGTATGGTTGGAAATTGTTCTCTAAATAAAACATTAAAAAAAAAAAAAACAAAAACCAAGAGTAGAAGCAAAAAAAAGTACCATAAAATCTTAAGAAAAAAATTTTATTCCCTTCCTCAGGTGATCTGAAGACTAAGCTCCTTTTAGATTAAACCTCTCAATTATCAGTAACATGAAATGAACAAGTCAGTATAAATGCAATATCCCAGAAGCAATCCATTATTTTTAAAATTAAGAAGAAAATGGGGCAAAATCCATGAAACAAACTTGGTTTCCAAGCATTTAACCAGGCTAGTACACTATAATCAATCTTGAACTGGAAAAAACAAACAAAAAAAGAAAAACATTATGGTTCACCAAGGTATTTTTCTCATTGCCAAAAAACAAAGTTGATTTAGAGGCACAGAAATGAAAATTTTGGTGACTGACAAATTTGTTTTTTAGCTGAGTCACATACAGATATATGAATATATAGAGAGTATGGGACATGATTTTTGATGGGTAATAAATTTTTCTAAAAGAAGCCACAGTAGATAATTTTTCTTCAACTTTAACAACATATACCTATGATTCCTCACTTATTGTCAATATCTGCTGTTTTAATAACAGAATGCTAAATTATTTAAGACATAACTTTATAATAACATGTATTCAAGTCTGTATATTCAATCAATAAGCCAGAGTATTACAGTATGTTCCCATATGACGATGATAATTTTGTAGCAGTGTATCAGCTATTTGGAACATTAAAAGACAAACTTTAAGATGGCTAGATCTTTCTTAAACATACTCTCAGCTCATCAGGAATCCATTTTCTTCTTCTCCACATTTCTGCACTCCACACTCGAATGTCTCCTGGTGAGTCACCTTCTAATTTTTCTTTGGCTGTCTTGATGTGTTAATAACAAGTGCAAATCATTCCATATTGAAATTAATAATGAGCATCTTTAAATATGAACTGTTATCTCCAAGAGTTTTAAACAACCCTTCTTAGAATTAATTTTTAAATTGCCAAAATCCATTTGAAGGTGACTGTCAGAAAGAGACTGAGTTCCGATTTAAACACAAAGAAAAATATGACCCAGTGTGCAACAGAAGACGAGGAATAGGAAGCACCGATTTGGACAAATCCTGGCATATACAGTGGAGCAGAAGTCACATTTTGCAAGCAAAGCTAACGCAAATGAGAGGGAGACAATTCCATCTAGTTTTATGGAACCTCCTGTTGGAGGTGGGGGAAGAGTCAATGAAACATAACCTCTGCAGTAAAGGAGCTTATAACCTAACAGTAGAGACCAGACACTAACACTTCTGTCCTGTGTCAGCACAGTGGAGTGGACTAGTTTATTTTCGAGTAAAATAAACTGAGCTTCACCTCTGTTGGTCCTGTGACATTGGACTTGGACTGTTCTGTGACTCAGTGTCAACATTTAAAACTTGGTGATAATAGCACATAATACAACTGACAGGAGGCTGAAATAGATCGAGGCATGCATGGAACATGGCACTGTTGGGTATGCAATTTTCATGCAGGAAATCCACCCTCACCAGTAAAAAGAAGGTAACAATATCTGTTATTTGTTGAGAACAGTGTTATCTGCTCAAAAAGCTGAACTCTTGAGAGTCAATTTTCATAATAATATATAAAGTCTAATTCTGTACCAAACCAGATATAACCTTACAACAGAAGTCAAAATATTAACAACAAAAAAATGGGCCCAAAGATAAGTTTTTATACAGATACACACCTTATAAGTTCTCATTTAGTACTGATTGATCTAACTATGCTATATTTCTAAATGAATCATGAATGAGAAGAGCGCTTTATTGTGGAATTATTTTAAACTGTCCTGTAAAACAAAAAGAAAAAATTATGAACATAAGCTAATCTAGTTAGTTGCCAAGCTTGAATTCATCATTTAATTTACCTCCTATGCAATGATCAATGCTGCAAAATGTCTGGTTTTGTTATAGTATATTCACAAAAGAAATATTATTACAAGGTTTGAGAGGTAGCCAATTGCATGCTTTCGGAAAGTTACTGTACCATTTTGATGTGTTAAGTGCCTTGTTGTAAAGTAAAATTTTCAGTCTAGAATTCATTATTTTTCTGACATATTATTTTTCATTATGATATCTACTGCATCCTATTGTAATAGTTTTATCAAATGCTTACATTTTAATCAAATATGTAAATTTCAGAAGTTCTTTTCTCCTACCCACCAGTACCTTAATCATTGGTCTATCATATTGAATTTAATTCAGTTTCTTCTTTTTTAATAAAGAGGAAATTATCTCTGTTTAGAAATATGTTTTCCAAGCTTGTGCTTTTGTGTTTGTAAAAACATTGCAGGAAGAATTTAGGAATGTGACTATAGTTTATGCTTTTAAAATGTTGTCTTACATTTACATTTTTAAATGCCTAATTGTTAGTTAAAACTAATGTATATTTTTATTCTAAAGAGGATATGAGTTCTTGGCTGCTAATCTCTTTCATTTTGCTTTAAAAACATGCATGAGCCTATACTTTGGATTTTTCCAATAAACCACAGTGACATTAAAAAAAAAATAAGATCAGGTAGCAAAAGGGTTCAAAAATGGGGAAAAATTGCTATTCATTAGTAACTTTCAACTAATTGAGAGTGTTATTAAATTTTAGAGGTAAAAGCCCTCAGTTCAGCTCAAGGAACAACAGTGTTCCTTAGAAACATCGTTTAAAAGACACTGGAGGCAAAGCCCAAATAACATAGGAATGTTATGTACTTTAAAGCAAAAAGTCTCATATAACTTGCATGATGTTTTTCCACACAGTTAAATATTTGAGGTGCTACTACACACCAGGACATACACAAGGGGCAGATGATGATACTAAGAAGAACAATCATGATGTTCATCTTACTCTCAGCTTATCTTTTAGAAAAGGAAATGAGGGTACAAGGAACATTTCAGTACAAGTAAAGGCAGGTACCAGTATAAGGTTCCAGGTGGGTTATACATGGATTATTGGAGAATTCATACCAGTGAGTACACACACACACGGTAACCTGGACAAAGTTCCCATTTAGCCAGAGAGGTTGAAACTTAAAGGAAGCCACGGAAACAGATACTTGTGTCAGGAGCAGAAGAGTCCCTGATTGGGTGTGTAGCTGCTGGTGACTACATCCTACAGGGTCTTGCCACATCAGGAAAAGCTTGATTCTTACTAAAACACTTCCCATTTATACTCAGGACCTGTGTCACACTCAGGAAAACCTTATGTAACACTCACTCTACATACCTTTAAGAAGATGGCTAGATGTGTCAGCTTCTCCCAGGCTTTGAGTCAATTAGCATTGGTCAAGCTACATCCTCATGGGAGGATAAAGTGGCATCGGTCCCCAGGTGTCCATGAATGATGGTGAATCTTCTAATTCTCAAGTCATCACCATTTTAATTATGGTGACACTGGTACTCAAAGGAGCAAATTACTTATCCCATGTCCCTTTTAAATGTCACTAAAGCAGTCCGGAGGAGGGTTACCTAATTCAGTTTGAGGAAAACAATTTTGAAAGAGGCAGAAATTAAAGACTAAAATTGGTACACGAATGAATCACACAAGATGTAATGACCAACACCAATGAGAAGTGTTATCTATATAGGTTTCTGTGTGTTAGAAATCACACACACACACATTCTTTCTCTTTCTCTCTCTCTCTTTCCGTGGATTTTCTCTACATTTGGAGAATATGTTGGGATGGAGTTGGCTTAAATGACAGGTGATGTCATTTACTATTATATTTTACGGGTTTTGAAGGATAAGCAGTTACAGAGATTGAAACCAAGGTCCTGAGGAATCATATAACATATGATGATGCAGGTGGCAGAGAAAACAAACGGTTTTAAACATGAGCCCCACATCAAAAGTCACAAAAGCACATGTTCTAAATTGTACGGTGAGTAGCAGCAGAGATTTATTTATTTAAAGATGGTTAATGAGCAAAACCAGAGCAAAACCAGAAGGCCAGCCTGTCACCAATATTGGTGCCATTTCATCCTGAGGTGACTGACATCTGGAGAGCTGGGGGAGGGGTCACAGTGAGAGTGCTGATAAGACATCTGCAAGAACTAGGCGGCCCTGCGCACAGAGGGGCTGGAAGGAGGCGTGAAGGTGAATGGGGCGTCAGCAGTCAGAGGCAGAAACAACGGAGGGAGACACTGCAAGAGGTCACAGGAGAATTTACCAGCTGACAACATATACAGGCAAATGAGGGGAAGCAAAAACAGACACCTAAAAATCATTCTCAATTTTCTGGCTTGGGGAAGAGCAATAGGGAAGTTTTGGCAACTGCTATGATTTGTTTCAGAGAAAACATGAATCTTGGCTTCAGCCCCCTGAGTGTTAGAATTATTGGCTTTTAATCTAAAATGTCTTGATATGCGTGAGAAACCAAAGACTAGATTTTCATTTGGGCATTCATAAAGATGGAATATGAAGTTGATACTGGAAATAATATAGGCTTCCAAAACAAGTGGGTAGAGGCAAACCATGAGGTGAACAAAGGAAAATAAAAGAGGGAGATAAAGGATAGGTATATTAATGGCACCACATGCAAAATAACGCAAAAGCCAGGATTTTATATTCTCCCAGAATTTTCAGAAAGAAGGAGATTCTAGAATGATGAGTGGTTAGTAAAGCCACAGAGGAGAGCCTAGAGGAAAAGGTAGAGTGGGAAGATGAAGAAAGGAACTGGGATGAACACGATAACCTGTTCATGTGCAAAGAAGGGTAAGGGCTGGTCTTTTCAGGTTCTCAATTTTCCTTTGCACTAAGAAATTCCTTCAGTGCTATGGAATTATCAAAACACTTGGACAGTCTGAAGAAAGAAAACACTCTCTCCTCGTACTGTTGCTGACACTTAGGATAGCAAGATAAATATGAACAGGAACAAAAGGTTCTGAAGTGAAATGCATTGAAATTGGTAAATCTTTTGCATTCAAGATGAAAGTAAATTGTGAATAGCTAAAATTTTTGTAAATTTAAAAAGAGAGAAAGAAATAGGTGATCCATATTAATAGTATAGAAGACAACATAGGCAGCATCTTGGCTTCATGTAATACATTTCCTTAATAGACTCTGCAACTAGTCAGCACCGAGGACAATGCCTCTCGCTTATCTTGAACACTCGTTGAATGAGTTTGACATTGAAATATGGGTATGTCCTCCAGAGATACCGTGCAGAGAGATGTGGCTCAGAAAGCCTGCCTCCTCAAGGTGGCTCTGGCACCACGTTACCTCGAGGAAGCTGCTCCCCCTCCAAGCCCAGCCTTCCCTCCCGGGCTAAATGAACATGCAGGAAGGACTCCACTGAAGTCCCATTCCAGATTTGCAAAGAGGTAGTTCTACGATTTATACAGCCAATGAGGAAATTGAAGTCCAAAGGAATTAAGTTGCTCAGTCTTTTGGACTTGATTTCTATTTCAGTTTTATTCACTTGACACTTTTCTACTGCAGGGTCACATTCTCTATGTGGGTAAGTGCAGGGAAGTAAGAGGAATGACATGTCTTTAATGCAGCAGTAATTCTTTTAGTCTAAAGAGGTCAGCAGAAAGATAGATTTTGGTGGAAAGATACAGATAAAAGGAAACGAAAGTGGAAACTGAGTCACTAAGAGGCAAACATCAACCTCGGTCACATAGGTGTGTCCTGCAAGACACTTGGCACACTAGCCAAGGCGTGCTGACTCCTCTCCAAGAGTGCACAGTCTCTCTCGCAGATGAGTTACCTGCCTTGCCAGTATTCCTATCGCTCCTGTCAATACCTCAGTAAAATGAGAACTAGTGAAAGTGGTACACCATTTGTTTTTGAAGACAACTAGATTTTCTTTTTGTGTGGATTTTATGGGCATCAGATAGGGCTTTTCAGCTGATGCCTAACAAACGGCAGGGCCCTGAAATCTGGAGACCCATAAAAAAATTGGTAATGATATCAATAGCAGCACAATTTATGGCAAAGTACCGAGGAGAGATCACTTTCGCCGCAGGAGTGGCTGACCTGGTTTGGTGCCTGGCCTGTGATGAACACAGCAGCTGTGATATGCTTTCAGACACTGTGATGGAAAAACCACACAAGAGAAACCAAGCCAAATTCTACAGCTCAAAAACTTTAATCTTAAATATCACTCCATTAGAAAAGAGACTCCCAGCGCTGCCATAAAAGGAGCAAGGAAGTTCAAGTTGACTAACATTTAGTATCATTTTTCTTTCATTTCAGATTGCAAAAACCGCATTTGTTTAACACATGATGGAAAAATGCAAGTAATTCACAGAATAGCCACTGACTACACAATGGATATGAATAAGCCCATGCATTATAAAGCATCTTTTCACATTTGGAAAGCTGCTTAAATTGGAGTGTCAGTGCTATAGAAACAAGTGAAGGGGATTTTAACTGACTTTTATTGGGACTTAACACTTTTCTCTGAAGATGGCTGTGCCTTCAACTTGAAGTGTATTGTTGCCATAATCCTAAGGGTACACACTTTTTATTCTATTGAAGTTTTCATATTTTATACAGTTGATATACACAAATCTACGATTTTTCAAATTGTTTAAAATATTTTACAATATCAATTTAGTCATGCTATTTAAAGTGAGTTAATTCCAGGTCTTAAACATGCACTAGGTCCCTACTGTTATATTAAGAATGATGACAAGATACAGAGGAAGTTCAGTATAAGCAAAGGTCCAGGTTCTTTGAAAGGCATAAACTACAAAAAAATAAATAAAGAAAGAAAACATGAACAAACAGATACCTGAATTAATAAGTCCAAACAAAAGCTCCTGAATCACAGAGGCAAAGGGAAGGATTTCAACACGTGCACATCAAGGACGTCGGTGGTTTCCCCCGATCTACCTCGCTAATTACACCTTGTACTACATTCTGTGTCATGTGGTATACGCCTCACAGGACTATTTGCCACTGTCTAAAAGTGCCCTGTGTCGTCTGCCCTCTAAATTACCATTTCCTAATATTGCAATCGGTTGTAATCCTGTCACACCTTTAAGGTCTGCTCCCAACAGTTATAAACAACCTCTACTTCTTTGGGACACCCAGATAAAGATTTGCCATGGAGCTAATGAACACAACTTCAAGGGCCCTCATTTGCATGAGCCCTTACATGATCCCCAGAGCAACCTTAGTAACATGATCACGTGATTACATAATTTTATAATATTTACCTACGTAAAATATTTTAATTTCAATAAGTTAATCCTGCTATCTCTTTCAACTCTAACGTCCCATCTATCATACTCTTTCTCCTGCTGGGTGACAATGGAGTGGCCAAAGGGATTTCTGGGATGCAGGGAAGGGGAAATTGAGTTGGAGATCTATTTCTTTTGAATGTAATAGACTACTTTTATGTGGTTTACAGACACGTCTATGTATAGTTAACTTATTGCCATCCTAGTGAGTAATCTAAGAATGTTCTTAACATCCACTCACTGTGCCAGTTCACCCAGTTTCATGACATAAAGGTACAGGGCCAGGTGACAAAATGACATAATTATGCTATGTTTGCATCAAGCACTGGAAATATGCGGGCACTGGAAGACACACGAGATATCAAATATACAAAGCCAGAAGCTAGTCTATGGAAAATTCTTTCACTCACCAAATGTGTAAAATTATAAGCTGATAATTTCAGTTCTCACTGACATCCTGACAAACGGGAAGTTCTCGCCTATCCAGAACATACTTGAAAATGCAGCACAGAATTAAAATTCCTACGCTAGTGAGACATAAACCTGTACCAGTTTCACAGTTACAAGTAGGTGTATGTGAGGCCTCATGTTTACATATCCTAAATATCATTATTTAAACAAAAATCATTTGATTACTCATGCTAGAGAAAAAAATGGATTGTCCATTAATTAAATCTATTAATAATATTACATATGGAGAGGTGACTAAAGAATATGCAGCCAAAATTAGAGAAAAGAGTAATAGCGATATTTTCAAGTGTTATTAATATTTTCATTTTTATGACATCTGTAGTATATCGACTATTAAATTTGTAAACTGTGACTTTTTTCATTCTAAATAAGAATTTGTTTAAATAAATTTTTTGTGATTTAGTTCTTTTCTTAAATAGCATCCCTCCAAATTTTGTACATTTAGAGTGTCGCAAGATGTGGATCTGCTTCTGCATGTTTTTAGAGGATGTTACATCCTCCTTTGTCTTCTGTATACAGTATTTTTCCTGTCTCCTTTTAATTTAGGCATTCAATATTTACTGAATGCCTAAAACATGTTGGACAGTCTTCTAGGCTCTCTGGCTACATCAGCACAGAACACATAAAGGTCTTGTTCTTGAAGAGTTTGTGGATTATTGAGGGAAGACAGATAATAAGCAAGTACATAAATAAATATGGGCATTTAAGATTGGGATAAAACAAGTTCTTCAATGGGGATATGAGAGAGAATGTGATGGGGAGGGGAGTAAGATGGAACAATATTACCCTGTAAGATCCTTGATGGCAACTCGCCTTAGCCAATCAATCACTTAGGATTCCTCGCAGAGTGGGCACTTAGCAGATGCATGCCGAGCTAAACTAAACAGAGCTACAGGCACAAAAATCAACCTCTAAGTTCAGAAACCTTTGGAATCTGAAATGTCCCAGACAAGGGAATTTTTGGGGTCATGAAAATGCTGTATTCCCCTAATATGTAAATAAACTGCTACTGTCTGGTTTGTTTCCCTTCACCTATCACTTTTTTCTTCAGCATCAACATTTATTTTAAAACAAACACTATTCACACCAATGCAGCATATGTTATCAGCCTTGCTAGTTAATGGTAAATGAACACAAAAGTGTCATTAACACCGATGCTGAACGATCCCAGTAGAGGCTCTGAGATACTGGTTCCAATCTTGTCAATTACTGTGCTTTCTGAAGGAATCTACTGCCCTGTCAGTTGGTCTGTCAGGTTTCTACAGTCTATAGTTTACAGTCCTAGATGTTTACGAGGTTAATCTATATTCATAAGATTTGTGGCAACTTGCTGAATAGCTAGAAGCATAATAGTTGAGTATACCTGAAAAAATTCTTTGGATGAGCTGAATTTTAAACAGAATTTTGAACTGAAGATACATGAAATAATATAGTGGTGTAAAATGATGACTAATATGGGCACGAGGTTTTTGAGTCTAGAGACGGATATCTACACGTGGATACTGACAAATTTGCTCAGCCAGAAAATAGGCATGAACCAAATGACTAGTGGAGCAAGTGACTTAGATTTCTTAGAAGACTAAGGAATCCAGTTAGAAGAACATTGCTAGAAGGCCTTAAAATGGAAGAGTTTTAATTTAGTCTAATTCAAATAGTAGTGAGGCTTCTCAAGGTAGACAATACATAGCATTCTTTTCCAATTATTGAGGAACTGGTTAAAATACCTTTCTTGTAGCTTATGAAAGATACTTGTAGCTTATGAATATACGGAATGTCTTGACTAAAAGAATAAATGGAGGGATCTTTTTCCCATAGTTTCTTTATTAATTCCCTTGTAAAAACATAAAGTGAATCTTAGTAGGTATCCAGTGGAGGAGGTATGAACTTGGGATAATTGTTTGATTCAGCAGAGAACACATTTGGGACAGTTCGATAGGGCAGTGATGTTGGTCTGTAGTAAGTGTTTTTAGAGCCATCTTTAGTCCTAAATTTTAGGCTACAACCCCCACTGAGTTCAGAATAGCCTATAAAAGAATGCTTCACTAGCTCTTTGCAAGAAGAGAAAGCCCATTGAGATGTAGTTGCAAACAATTATTGGCAACATCAAAGTACTAAATTCAAATCACCAAGTCCTTCTTGATAGATGAGAAACATCCACAAGTCAATTTAATGCATCCTGAGCACAAATCTATATGATTTATCAGCTTTATTTGAAATCTTTGATCATTATGTTTTATTGGATCATTCAAAGTCACTGGCAGGACTAGGAAAGAGTGGTGGGTTATGGAGCCACTGTTATCTCTAAGGAACACTTAAAAGATGGTTTTATTCCAATGCCTGTGTATTCCAAACGCTGTTTTCTGTGTAATAGCAAAGGATCACTTGGGCTCTTTCTTCTGATGGATGTGGAAGGCATCGTTTCTACTTAACAGCACTTAAAATTCTAAACCGGGGTCAATCAACTGAAGCTCATTTCAGAAAACACACAAAGTGGGCTCCTCTGGCAGGGAACATGCCTAATGAAAGTGTCAGAGGAAATCTGACTCTTTCCTGCATCAAGACTTTCCAACATTTGCTACTGTGGCTTGAGACCTCACTTGTTGACCCATAGCTGCTCCTAGAGCCCAAGGATTGGCTTTAACCTCAGGCACCTTTCACATTACACATCTGGTAGGGAGATGTCACGTTCTGTTCTCAATGTGGCACTGGCCCAGCTGTCCAAGCCTTTGTGGCCTCACATTAGATAAGTGAAATCTGATCCCCTGAAAGTACCCTGGAGGACCACCCAGGTGTTTCATACGGCTGCTGTCTTGCTACTAAATAGGTCCATTACACAAGCTGGAGAACATTACCCCAGCAGACTAATTCATTTGGCAACATAGCAAGGCAGTGATCCACGGATTATTATTGACTTTTCTATGTAATTCAATGTGCATCAAAATCCAAAGGCTACAGGTACAAAATTAGATTGTGTTTCCTTTTTTTTTTTAAAAGGGTCAGAAAGTACCTGTAGATCTCAAACCCCAGTCCAGTGTGAGGAGGTAACTGCTTTTGAGCTAATGCCAATCCTAGATTGTGTTTCTATGACTCTTCAAAAAGAGAGGCAAGTTGCTCTTGCTAAAGTAACAGCATTAAAGTCCTAACTTTCAAGGGAAAAAGATTTGTACATGGAGAGTCTGCTAATGTTAAATACGGGGAAGACAAAATTTGGTTATACCTTAAAATATTTTGCATAAATTGATTTTTGAGAGTAACAGGAATGGCTGGGTTTCTATCAACTATAAATAAATCAAATAAGCTAGAGATTGGAAATCCATGACTCTTTCAAGGGATTCTAAGAACAAGAAAGTTTATATCATTATTTTTTCCCACAGGTCCTAAGTATAAACCAAATTATACCAGAATATGATATGTGTATTTACTTACAGCTAATACCTGTTTCATCTAGCCTATGTCACAAGTCCATGATAATTCTAGTTCATTACCCATAAGTACTGCAGTATGCTAGGTAAGTACTTATTATAACTGAATAGCATGGAATAGACAATATTGACAGAAGTCATAGAATAACAAGTTAAAGCACAACCTAACAAGTTGAGAGGGAATGTGATAACAAACTTTAACAACACAGACCAACCACCTATCAGAAACATTAAATTGAAGGTGCTGATAAGAGGCCAGTATCTAAATCTGTCAGCCTTTGAACTTGTTAAATAGTTCCTGAGACAAGCGTTCTTTAATTTGACATGAAGGATCATAATCTCATCTTTCAGGTCTTCTCGGGGCAAGCAAACCAATATACAGTGCTGTTTTCAAAAAAAGGCTGACATAGAAAAGGAGGAATTGCCCTTATAGGCTATACATGAAAGTTTGGATGCTATCAGAACTGCCTTTGTGCCGTGCTTGCCTAGGTCATCTCATTCTGTGTTATCTATCTAGACTGAAGAACACAGACATAGAGTTGCTTTTACAGATAAGGGGTGTGGGCCTCCAAATGAAATAAGGTTGAATGCTCAGATATGCCAGTTTCTTTGGTAAATCTCTTAATTTGCTCCTTTCATGTACACAGCTAAGTAGGATGTGTGATGAGTGTCTTTCTAGTTTCTGACAGTCTCTAGTTGTGTTCTGAAGTCTATCTAATATTTTTACAAAAAGCTTGTGATGCTCCTTGTGCATAGCCCCTGGTCACTTTCAAAAGTACCCTTTAAATGGTCTTCAAAAGGAAAAATCAGCGATTTCAGACTAGACTTGCATACCACAGTAAAAAGAATTACTACCCAGCAAATGCTGGATTCTCAGCAAAGCATATGAGTAATACATTTTAGCCTGGGGTGGGGAAATAGACCCCACCCCCCTGGGTGGGAGAAGCAGAAAAGTCACATTACAAAGGGGCACACATGCTAGGATGGGAGGAATCTGTGTCCATGAAACAATTTACCATAGCTTCCACTCCTATATACTAATTTCATAAGCCCTTGTGTTTAGAGTACAGATTTCATAAGCCCTTATGTTTAGAATAGATTTTGTTTCCTATCTAAAACAAACATATGGTATCAAACAGTCTTTTAATGCTCAGATTTAAATTAGTTTTAAAGAGATAAAAAGACTGAAATAGTTGTGCTATTCGTGCACGCTTAACAACAGCAATATTTATATCAACATATTGGCAGAAGAAATGTTAAGATCCCTATATCTCCGTGGGCCCACAGTTTCATTTTGGAAGCAACACATTTACCTAAAATATTCACAATGTTGTATTTGGATATGGTGAGCTAAATTACAAATGGATCTACCATCAGCAACTTTTCAGCATCAAATAATTCAATTCTAAATTACAGAGATGTCCCCAGTACTCAACCTAATTCTGTTTGCCAATGATGGCTTGTTTTATTTGGTTGCCGTATGGTTACTGCTAGTTTTATACAGATATTCAACAAATAGAGTGCATCTGGATTCCAGGTGTGAGTCTTGAAATCAGTGTAAGCGGTAATAATCAGTGTTCTGGACCATGAATGGTACAGAAAATATCAGACTGTGCTACACAGTAAAGATACATTGCTTTGTAGAACAGTTATATACTGGGTTGCAATGAAAAATCTATTTCTGGCTTTGAGTTATGGTCAGAAATATTTGGGGGAAAAAAGTTCTAAAGCTGCTTTCACAGAGGATGCCTGATAGGTTTGCAACCCCCAACTGGCTTGGGAAGTCTCTGGGGAATTATTTTACAAACTCCTTAAGGAAACACATTTAACCCAGGATTCTGTCTGATAATCCACTTCCACGGTCCTTCTGTTTTCAGAGTTTTATGTACTGTTTCACATTTATTTTTCCCAGGCATTTACTGGAAACTTGTTCAGTGCTAGGAACTATGTTAAATCCTGGGGAAATAAAGATGACTGTGGCATAGTCCTTGACCCCCAAAGGGCTCTAAAGAGACTGACTTGTACACAATAATGCATAAGACAATGTTATTAAGGAGCCCAAGCAGTCACTGGAACGTGCTATAGGAGCAGGAAGGAGAATAATAATTGAAGCTGAAGGCTTCTAAAAGGGAGTTAATATCTTAGTGTGTAGTCACACATCTATGCATGCATTCATCCATCCCCTGCTATGTTTACAGCACTAAGCTAGAAGCTAGGGAAAACTCAGATGAATGAGACAAAGAAATATCTTAGAAGAACTTCAGACCCATAGAAGAGAGAGGCTTACGGGACTAGGTAAGAAGTGACAGGTGCTAGGCACAAAGACACCATAGAGGTAGGAGGGGCTATGTCTGTTGGAGTTGGAGAAGACCTCCTGCAGGAAGATAGAACTGTGAGTGGTGATGAATTATAGTGCATGGAGGAAAAAGGCTCTGACAGCTGAAATAAAACTGGTCTGTATTTTAGACACAGCAAAGTAAGGAAAAGCAGTGCATGCATATTTGTGAACATTTTTAAAGCTAATGTCAAAGCATGAGGTGGAAGCTGAAATAGGGCCAGCAGTCTGGACTGGATATCATGCTTAAATCAAAAAGGCCGAAACAGATAAAGAAGATAAATCAGATGTTGGCAGTTTCCTGCTCATGCTTCAAATCCTTGTTCTGGCCATTTCCATTAGAGTACAATTAATTTCTAACCAAGATCTATAAGATTTTATATGATTTATTTCTAAGTATTATATTCTTTTTGATGCTATTGTAAATGGGATTATTGTCTTAATTTTCTTTTGGGATAGTTCCTTCTTAGTGGATAAAAACACAACTGATTTTTATATGTTGATTTTGTATCCTGAAACTTTACTGAATCTGTTTATTAGTTCTAACAATTCCTTAATGGAGTTCTTGGGGTTTTCTATAAAAACAGATCATGTCATCTGTAAATAGACAATTTAATTTCTTCTTTTTCAATCTGGATGCCAATATATCCCTTTTCTTGCCTAATTGCTCAGGCTAGAACTTCTAGTGCTATGTTGAATAGAAATGTTGAGAATTAGGCACCCTTATCTTGTTCCTGATCTCAGAGGAAAAATTTTCATCTTTTCACTGTTGAGTATAATGTTACCTGTGAGTTTGTTAGATTCTTTGTTATGTTGAGATACAGTGCTTCAATATCTAATTTATAAAGAGTTTTTATCATAAAAGGATATTGAATTTTGTCAAATAATTTGTTGAGAGTTTTTATCATGAAAGATTGAATTTTTCTGCATGTATTGAAGTGATCATATGATTTTTATCCTTCATTTCATTAATGTGAGGAGATAAAAGATCTGTATACTGAAAATTATAAGGCATTCATGAAAAAAAATGAAGAAAGCACAAATAAATGAAAGATAGCTTATATTCATAGAGTGGAAAAAGGAATATTGTTAAAATTTCCATACTACCCAAAGCAATCCACATATTCAATGTAATCCCTATCAAAATTCCAAGCCATTTTTCACAAAAATAGGAACAACAATCCTAAATTTGTGTGAAACCACAGAAGGCCCCAAATAGCCAAAGCAATCTTGAGCAAAAAGAACAAAGCTGGAGTCATCACACATCCTGATTTCAAACTATACTGCAAAGCTATAGTAATCAAAACAGTATGGTATTGACATAAAACAGACACACAGGCCAATGAAACATAACAAAGAGCCCAGAAATAAACCCACACATATATGGTCAACTAATCCTTAACAAGGGTGCCAAGAATACAAAATAAGGAGAGGACAGTCAAATAAATAATGCTGAGAAAACTGAATATCCAAATGCAAAATAATGAAATTGAACCCTTGTCTTCTTCATATAGAAAAAATTAACTCAAAATGGATTAAAGATTTAAATGTAACATCTAAAACTGTAAAGCTCTTAGAATAAAACACAGGGAAAATATCCTTTACATTGGTCTTGGCAATGATTTTTTGGCTATGACACCAAAAGTACAGGCACTAAAAGCAAAAGTACAGCAGTAGAACTACATGAGAATGAAAAGCTTCTGCACATCAAAGGAAACAATCAACAGAGTGAAGAGACAATTTACACAATGGAAAAAAAAGTTTGTAAATTATTCATCTAACAAAGGATTAATATCCATAATATACAAGGAACTCAAACATCTCAACGGCAAAATGAAATAATTTAATTAAAAATGGGGCAAATGAGCTGAAAAGACATCTCTCAGCAGGTACATAAAGAAATGTCCAACATCGCTAAACATCAAGGAAATGCAAATAAAAACCCCAATGAGATATCATCTCACCCTGGTTAGAATGGCTATTATCAAAACAACAAAACATACCAAATGCTAGTGAGTATGCAGAGAAAAGGAAACTCTTACACACTGTTGGTGAGAATGTAAACTTGTACAGCCACTATGAAAAACAGCATGAAGGTTCTTCAAAAAACTGCAATTAGAATTACCATATTATCCAGCAATCCTACTACGAGGCATTTATACAAAGAAAAGGAAATCAGTATATCAGAGATATCTGCACTCCCATGTTTATTACGGCACTTTTCACAATAGCCAAAATATGGTATCAAGCCACATGTCCAACCACAGATGAACAGATAAAGAAAACGTGGTATATATTCACCAGGGAATACTATTCAGCCATAGAAAATGAAATCCTGTCACTCACAGCAACATGGATGAGTCTGGAGAACATTATTATAAACAAAATAAATCAGAAACAGTAAGAAATATCACGTTCTTGCTCATCTGGAAGTTTAAAAAAAGATGATCTCACAGAAGTAAAAAGTACAGCAGAGGTTACGAGAAACAGTGAAGAGGAGGAAAACATGGGAGATAAGGAGAAATTTGTTAAAGGATACAAAATAACAGCTAGATAGGAGGAATAAGTTCTAGTGTTCTATAGCACTGTGAGATGATTATAGTCAACAATAATAGCTAGAAGAGAGGATGTTAAATGTTTCCAGCACAAAGAAATGATAAATATTTAAGATGACGGATATGCTAATTACCCTGATCTGATCACTATATATTGTATGTATCAAAAGATCAGTATGTATCCCATAAATGTATATATAATTATTATATATCAATTAAAAAAAGAAAAGGCAACTTATGGACTGGGAAAAAATACTTGTAAGCCATGTATCTGATGAGGGGTTAATATCCAAAATATATAAGGAACTCATAGAACTCAATAGAAAAAAACAAATAACCCTGTTAAAAAATGAGCAGAGGGACCTGAATGGACATTTTTACAAAGACGATATACAAATGGCCAACAGGTACATGAAAAGGTGGTCCACATCACTAATCATCAGGGAAATGCAAATCAAAACCACAATGAGATATTGTCTCACCCCTGTTAGAATGGCTGTTATCAGAAAGACAAGTGATAACACGTGTTAGCTGTTGGTGAGGCTGTAGAGAAAAGGAAATCTTTGTACAGGCTAAAAATGTAAATTGGTACGGTCATTATAGAAAACAGTATGAAGGTATCTCAAAAAATTAAAAATGTAGAAATTAATAGCTACTGTATAATCTGGCAATACTACTTTTGATTATATAACCAAAGGAAATTAAGTCTGTATCTCAAAGAGATATCTGCACCCTCAAGTTCATTGCGGCATTATTCACGATAACCAAATTAGGGAAATAATGTAAGTGTCTGCTGATGCATGAATGGATAAAGAAAATGTGGTACATATACACAACAGAATATCATTCAGTCATCAAACGAAGGAAATTCTGCTATTTGCGACAACATGGATAAACATGTAGGACGTTACACTAAGGGAAATAAGCGAGACAGAAAAAGACAAATACTGTCTGATCTCACTGTATGTGGAATCTAAAAAAGTCAAAATCATAGAAGTAGAGAGTAGATCAGTGGTTGCCAGGGATGAGGCAGTGGGGGAAATGATGAAATATTGGTATAGGGTATAAAATTTCAGTTGTAAGATGGATAGGTTCTGGGGATCTGATGTACAGCATGGTGACTATAGTTAGTAATACTGCATCGCGTACTGGAAATTTGGTAAGAGAGAAGATTTTAAGTATCCTCACCACATAAACACACACAAAAATGCTAACTAAGGGTGGTGACGGATGTGTTAATTAATTTGATTTTGGTAATCAGTACATAGTCTATACATAGATCAAATCATCACCTTGTATACGTAGAATACGTATAATCTTATTTGTAAATTAAATATTTTAAAGTAAAATTTAAAGAAAGACTCTACGCGATCTGGCATGTCTCTCTCCCACCTGGCTCCTCTCCTCTTTGCCCACTACTCTCCAGCCACACTGGTCTCCTTCATGGCTCTCCACCTTTCCAAACTCACCCGGACTGCTCTAGTGTCTTTGCACTAGCTGATCCCTCTGTCTACGGTGTTCTTTTGCCTTTCCCTCTCCTCTCAGGGTTGCCCTATAACAGTTACTCTCTATTCCTTTATCCCGTTTTATTTTCTTCATTGCATTGTTGCCATCAGAGATACTCCTGTGCATTTGTTTACATACATAACTTCCAGTCACTAGAATGGAAGCTTCTTGAGAACAGAGATCCTGCCTGCCTATTCCCTGCTGTATGCCCAGACTCTAGCATACTGTGGGCTGTACAAATGCTTATTAAAGTAAGAAAAAAACAGAGGAAGTTGGGACAAGTATACATTGAGCAGTCATGTAGAGATATAGGTGGGTTTGAACCAGAACACACAGAATTAACTGACGAATGAGCAATACAGGTTGCTGACCCAATTTATTAGATCAGGTGCAAAGTGTATGTGTGTTGAGAGGTCAGGGGATCATGGCCAGGGGTGGGACAGAAACACGGAATAGGAGTCAGTGTTGGACCTCAGAACCAGGCTGATATTAAACTCAGAGAGACTTGCAGCTTTTCATAAATCTGCTCAGCAGGAACCCAGATAAGTGATCCAACTCCATGGATACACAGAAACACCAATAACATGACATCTCCTTGCTGATTCTCAACTATGTGCATAGTTAAACCAAAACACGAAATCTGGAAACTAGACTGCCCAAGAGAACACTGTGGCACAAATTCTGTCAACAGTCCCAGAGTAACATTTAAGAAATGAAACAACATTTATTTCTTCCAATTTATTCTTCAAGGGACCCACTGTGAAAGACAACTCCTCTAAGATAACAGAAGTTACTCATGACATCAGTGGCAAGTCATTTAGCAAAACCAAAGGGCACTGTACATGTGTCACATGGGCAGGTCTGTGGGAGAAAGGCTGACATTTTTGGCAATGACAGCAGTCCAAAAGGAAAACACGTCTAACGGTTGCTGTGAATCACCCTGATCACGAGCCACAAGCATGCAATCACTGGCATACAGAAACTCCTGACTAATAGCCGCGAGCACTTTGCCTTTGCTATCTAAGCGTCGCAGACTGAACACACTCTTGCCCGACCTAAACTCGCCATTAATACCTGTATCACAGCCCGGGGAAGCTCAATATTCCACTGCTGGAAAGAAGATAAACAACAGCAATACAAAGATGCAGCCCTTTTTAGTGCCCCTAGTTAAACTGAATGCATTTAATCTTTCTTCCACATCTAAAATGTCTGTCATCTTCTCTTGGTGGAATGAATGATATGTAGACACCCCTGCAGAAAGCCAGTTTCTTGAAGTCTTTTCCACATACCAAATGGCAAACAGAATAAAAAACCCTGGTTATGCTCAGCGTCACAAAACACAAATCACAAGATTGCCTGAGGGCATGCTGTTTATGGTTCCACAACCAGAGAAAACCACATAATCATTGGTATAGCACCTACCTATAGGCCTGAAATACACAACTAATTTCTTTTGAATAAGATATGCATTATCTGCTCTGGAAACAAATGATATGCTTCATTAACTATTATGGTATGAATTTATTATATATCCACAGGGAAATTACCCATATCAAATGGTTTCTTCTGACCTTGGTCTAGCATGACAAGGAATTAAATCATAGTGTCTTACCAGAAAGAGTTAATCAACATATCTGAATAAATATCCATTTAACCACTATCTCCATCACCACAGCTAGTAAATCCTATCACTTGGGAATAAACATTAAATAGATTTTAGGCACATTCTTGAGGAAGAATAAGCCCTTGTAGAATATGATGGTGAGGCATATAGGATCACAGCTAACCCTTACCAAGAACTCACTCTGCACCAGGCATTATTCTTAGCATTTTATGTGTTTGTTAATGTTCACAGTGATTCCACAGCTCAAGGATGACTACCCCATTGCAATAGCTAAGCAAAGGGAGACCCAGAGAGTATTAAGTGATTTTCCGCTGACCACACACCTAGTATATGGTAAAAATAGGATTCAAACCCAAGCAATTGCCTCCAAAAACCTTCACTTCTATCTGCACACATAGTGCAGCCTTCCAAAGAGAGATTCCTGTAACCAAATCAAAGCAGATGCTGCCAAAGCTCTGGAGATGCCAATATAAATCCACATCTTCTTTCTTATGGAAGCACAGTACCAGTCTTTACTAAGCACCTGAATGGTAGAGTTCATTAATGCATCCTTTAAAGGGGAAAAGCCTAAAACTCTTAATTATAATTAATTCAAGTTACAAAAGAAATATCACTGTACAGAATCCCTCTTAAGCAAATATTTTCTTGCTGCAGTATAGAATAGGGAGTCTAGCTATGCTATGGCTGGAGCAGCATAATTAGGGTATTTGGGAACTGGGAAAAGGGTCAGGCTCATGATATTCCCAGTCCAAAGGAACAGAGAGGCACTGCTGCTAAAAATACATACATACATGAAAATAAAAAATAAAGGAGCTGATTAAAGGAAGGTGTGGGCACGAAGAAAGGTGCAAACCCAGAGACCACAGTTACCAGAGGCAACCCCTCAGCCTTCCCTTTCTTCCATTTTCATTGCTGGGAGGCCAAAGGTGGGGACCTGTCTAAGCAGCATTGCTGCCGCGTACAATTATTATTTTAATCGACATTGTGCTGTGTTAATGAGTGCCAACCATGTGCCAGATGGTGTTGAAAACAAAGCCTTCTCTGCAATCCTGCCCAGTGGGATCACCACCTCTCCTGTCTGTGAAAGTGATCACAAATGTGGTAATGAGCTAACTCCGATGCAACCGAACTTCTAATCCCCCCGACACTTTCTGATTGGGCACTGCACCAAGATTTGGCATAGAAAAGGCACCTGGAGTGCTGTCGGATGATCTCTTCAGGGATAATGGACCAGGGAACTGAGCCTGTAATGATTTCATATCAGTTTGTTCAAGTTCAGTTGCTATTAATTGGGTTCAAGTTCAGCTCCAGTTCACACAATCTAAATAAATAGCTGTTGAAACCAGCTTAGTGCCTGGCACAGTATGTATCTTTGTAACGAACAAGCAGCAAGCAAAAGAGAAAGATGTAGAGCGATGCCTCGCATACATGTTGTCTGGTGCATGCCGTCTGCCTGGCAGACTTGTAGAGTAAGGGGGGAATATCCCCACAAACAACGTTCAAGTTTTTTAGGATTGTGCCTGGTTATATTGCTTAACGAATGATCATATTCTGAAGAATCGAGCCTGAAGACAGGTTACATAGTGAAACTTGCACATAATTATTGGGAACAGCTACAGGCAAAATGTTGGCTTGAAGTCAGCATGGTCTCGGATCTGGACTTTCTCTATACTTTCTATCCACTTTGGCAATTCTAAGAAATTAATTCTATTGTAATCTAACTAACATCTGAAAAAGAAATGTTTTAGACATATTCACTGCTAAAGAGAGAAAATGAGCAATATTGCAGGGAAAAAATCTATTTAAAAATAAGGCTTTGTATATTTTATGAGAAAAATCAATCCAAAATCTATTTTGTTCTAGCCCATTAAGATTTGCTCTAAGTTGGTTTCGCTAGAATGAAATTTAAAATACATTTCTAAAGATCATTTGTAGGAAATTTTGAATGGAAGCATTTTCCAATTCAGTGTTGGCTGGCAGATTCTAATTTCTGTTAAAATTCAGTCATAGATATTATGTTTAAAATTGGATTGGTTTGAGAATATACTGTCATGGTTATTTCATAAAGAGAATATATATGGAAGGCAATATGTACAAGTAATATTAGACTGGATATATTATACATATTTACTTTTTGTGACATAAAAATACACCATTTAAAATATAACCAGCTTAACTGAATATAACTATTAGATTTATCATCCATTTATATTATTAAATCTAAGTGAAATAATCATTAAAAAGAGCAAATTACAGAAATAAGAGTAATATAAATAAAGGCCTGAATCTCTTTGAAAAGGTAACTTTTGATATTTTGTATTTTTTGCATTTTCTTTTCTATTTTCTCTGAATAAAATCAAAAGGCGCATGGATCAGACATGAAGACTTTGACACACTTACAATGAAGGTTGTACAGCAGAGCGCAGGGAAAAAAACAAGTACTATGGAATCAAAGTGACCTGGGTTTCCTGTGTTCTGCCACTTATTTGATGTGTGACTAGACCAAGTTCCTTAACTTCCCTGGGTCTCAGTTTCTTCATATTTGAAATAAAAATTAAGAGAATAGGCATAGGGACATTGAAAAGATTGAACAAGTAAATGTATACAAAGCAGCCAGCACAATGCCTACAACATAATACGTGCTTAATGAATGTTGTCCCTTCCTGCTTGCCCAGTAATCACCCCACGGACTCTGGCTCCACTTTGTAGTCAGTCCTCCCAGAGTCACAACTTCCAGAGGCCGTCTGAGCAGCTGCTGAGAAGTCAGCTCTGAAACACGAACCACCATAATTGCCCAGGGTCAGGAAAAAATACAATAAAAAATTTGCTTACCATTTACAATTAACTTTATTATTTCATAACAATAACTAAACCATTATTTTATTCTATAATTGCACCTACTCATAATCTGTTCCCTAATCTTCAAGGGAGTTTTACAATTGGGATTCAGATGGTAGGGATGTATTTCTACCAAACTACATGAACTAGTGCATTTCAGGACATCTTTCCAGTTGTAGACCTATCTATACGGATTCATGAAAGCATTCGGATTTGCTTTATTTGCTGTGTTAGAAATTCATAGTTTTGAGGTAACATACAGGGAGCTGTGCTTTCTCTGCCCCACGGTTTCTCATCACCTTTCTCTGAACTCTGCACCCTTTTAGCTGAGGTGCTCAGAGGCGAGGTCACTTAGGGAGTCCCTTCCTGGTCAAATATCCAGTTCACCTAGGCTTGGGTCTCTAAAGAAAAAGCCTCTCGTGGGCTCTCACTTCAGGCTGAAGACTCCCATGTGTTTACCATTAGCCTGCCTGCATTAACCTTTGCCTTGTTTGCTTGACTTTGCACATCTCTGATTTCAGATTGAGAGTTTAAGGACAGAATGGAGTACGATGGCCCAAAAGGGTAACATTAAGGACAACTCACAGCAGAATACCAAAAGTGAACTGCCCCACCCCCAAGGTCCTAGGGTTTTAAAATTTGGAGGGAAGTGCCCCCTTAAATCAATGCCATCCATCTGAGTTGGACAACACACAAAGGTTTCAAAGATAATTTTCCTACATATACAAGCATAGATCACAAAAAATGATGTAATTTTAAATTACTGGGTATAATCTGACCTTGTAAAAACTTATTTTTAGCTTAAAAATATAAACTCTTCCCCTTCCTTTGTATTAATGCATTTATAAGAAGGGTATTTTTTCCCAAAGCCAGTGAAATCCTGGCTGCATTTATGAAATTCCAAGAAGAGTTTAGATGGAAACAGAAGAATAAAACTTTAATTCAACAAATGTGCACTAAGCATCTATTATGTTTCTAACTTCATAAGCAATACCAAGTAATATAAACCCATTTCTTCCCCCTCAAGGAACATTTTTGGATACTTGAAGCCACACATAAAATAACATGAACAATGCAAGATAATTTTATCACTAAGTACCAAGCCGAGTCATGAAAACCTCTTAAGGGCTAAAAAGGAACATGTTAACCAACATTGTCCAAGAGGACAGAGGAGTTTGCACCAAGCAGGTGAGCCCAATGTCACCCAGTCTTAAGGATGGGATTTGGCTGCAGAAAATAGGGAAAGTCATTATATATGAAGGGAACTTCAAAATCAGCAACAGAGTGGCAGAAAAGAGCGTACCTGCAGGGTGGGTAGTAAGAGTAATTACTCCCAATCCACTCTGATTAGACTGAGACACAGCTTTGTGCTGGAAATACTGGGTGTGTGAGAATGAGCCACACAGAAACACACCCCTACCCTCCCAGAGGACCATAACTTTACCACCACTAAGGCTTGTGTCATGGCTACAATCCAGACAAATGAGCTACCTGGAGGGTTACTCTGCCTACCATGCCCTATTCTCTTGGCCGGTTCTCTAACCAACTCTGACTTCTACTTTTCCATCCTTGGTCTTTTTCTCTCTTCTGTGACTTTCTCTAAGTTTCTTTCTTTTGTTCTGACACTTTTTCTTTCAGGAACCATCCATTCTACCTTCGGGGAAATGTAAATCCAAAGCACGCCAAGGTACCGCTTCACACCCACCAGGATGGCTATAATAAAAAAGATAGCAACAAGTGTTGGTGAGGATGTAGGAAACTGGAACCTTAATACACTGCTGGTGGGAATGTAAAGTGGTGCCACAGCTTTGGATAACAGCCCAGTGGTTCCTCAAATGATCAACCGCAGAATTACCATATAGTTACACACGAGGTCTGTCCAGAAGGTATCCAGCCATGTAGTATGAAAAACACTGATGTTTATTGAAGAACATACAAGATACAAGAAACATTATACATAGGACAATGATGCCTCAGTCCCCTGCAAAGTAGGCACCTTGGGACCTCAAATAGTTCTCCCAGCATCTCTTAACCTAACCCATACACATTCAACATTCTCTGGTGTTCTGGCTGTTGCAGGCCTTCCAGAACATGGATCACTTTCAACAGATTCTCGATCACCTTTGAATCATTTGTGCCACACGTTTATTTGCGCTGCACTCATTGCATTGCACCCAAAAGCTTTCTGCATCATCAGAATAGTTTCTGCAGAGGAATGTTCAAGCTTAATGCAAAATTTGATGCAGATCCATTGCCCTACTAACTCAGTCATTTTGAATGCGATGGCCACACAGGACACATGCTCACTCAACAGTGTCTAGCGCCCCACTGACTAGCAGAGTGAAACATCGTTCACACATGCTCACTCCAGTCCGCTCTCCTTGGCTGCCAGGTTACACAGATGTCCTGAAAACCATTCTCATTACATTAACAATGGCTGGATATTTTCCAGATAGCCCTTGTATACCACATATGTATAAACCAGTCATTCCACTCCTAGGTATATATTCAAAAGAAGTAAAAACACGTGCACAGACAAAAATTTGTACATATTGATGTTACTACTCATAATATCCAAAAACTGATAACAAAAATGTCCATCAACTAATGAATGGACCAATAAATGTGGTCTAACTCTAAAATGACTATCTGGCAGTAAAAAGAAATGATATATTGATATTTGTTTCAATATGGATGGAACTTGAAAATGTTACGTGAAAGAAGCCACTCACAGTGCACCAGGTACAGTATTGCAAGATTCTGTTTGAAGGGAATGTCCAGAATAGGCAAATTTATAGAGGTAGAAAGTAGGTTAGTTGCTGCCTAAGGCTGGGCTAGGGAGTAGGAAAGTGTTGTTAAGAGGTACAATGTTTCTTCTTGGCTTGGTTAAATGTTCTAAAATTGACTGTGGTGATGACTGCACAATTCTGTGAATATACTAAAAACCACTAACTTCTACACTTTAAATGGGTGAATTGCATGTTATGAATTACGTCTCAGTAGGCTGTTAAATCAAAAAGAACTTTTCAATTTGATGACTTCAGGTAAAAGTCGCCTTATTATACGAGTTATAAAAGTCCTAGCAACTTAGAGCTGAAGTAGGTGTTGCAGGGGAGGGCTGGTAATGGAAACATCTTAAGTGGATCTCACGGAGGTAGAAAGTGGAACAGGGATCACCAGAGGCTGCGAAGGGAAGCGGGGAGGAGGGGAGGAAAAGAAGTTAGTTAAGGGGTACAAAAATATAGTTAACTGGAAGGAATAAGTTCTAGTATTCAGCAGTACAGTAGGGAAATTATAGTTAACAATAATTTATTGTATATTTCAAAATAGCTAGAAGAGAAGATTCATAATGTTTTCAACACAAGGGAAAGATAAATGATATTATGGCTATCCTGATTATTCTGATTAGATCACTACACATTGCATAAATGTATCAAAATATTAATGTACCCCAAAATATGTACAACTATCATAGATCAATAAAAACTTTTATGTACACACAGACACACACATATATATAATGTCTTTAACAGCAAAACTCATTGGCCAAGCAAAATACTCCATGAAATAAGAGTAAGTAAAACAGACAAAAGCAATATTTTATTAATTGGCACATGGTTTTTATTTATACAGCTAAGTCAAATTTGGAATCTTTAGTTTAAATTTGTAATATTAAATTATAAACTTCGGTGAAGAACAATGAGGCTCTCCTGATAAGGCAAATTTGGGGTATATAATGCATTTAAGTGCAGGAATTATTATTATTACACTTCTTAAAAGCATTTAAAGTCCAACATTTCTGGTATCCTTGAAAAACCACCTGATTTCACAGGAGACCAGTTGAAAACACTTAATCGAGTCCAATGATTTTAGTTTGCAGAAAACTGAGGTTCACAATGGTTGCCTTAGTCATAGCACTACTAAGTGGCAGAATGTTGGTCTCCTGACTTCCTTCCTTCTTTCAAAGATTAAATTACCACATTTCACATTCAGGATATTAAATGGAAACAGTTATGCTATGGGTAAATAGGTAGCTGTATGTATGCAGATATACCACACCTGTGTATCATGCCAGAGAGTGAATGTCTTCAAGGCATTAAAGTGAGCTTTTGCACTGCCATGCTTAGCACAGTCCCTGGCAAGAGCATATGCTCCCTAAACATTTAAGGGATGAACTTTATCTTCCAGTATTATTAAAAACCCTAGATTCCCAAATTAGAGTTCTAGTCCCTTATCTCTAACCACCTAAATATCACCTCTGCTTGCACCATTGTGTTGTAAATTACACTTATCTTTTCTCTCTTATTAGGACCATTGACAGAAAGGGTGAGGTCAAAGGCACCTATCTCTCTGTTAGTCACCCAGTGCCCAGGCCAGGATTTGGAGAGTGCCTACGCAGGACAATTCAGGAGAGATCAGCATCACCTCATTTAGGCTATCAAAAAATGAAGCAGAAATTAAGTGATAAGCAAGTCACTGACACGGGTGACGGTGAAGGAAGCGCTAGCTGAGTGTGAGAGCACTTGTGACCAGTGAGCAAGCCAGGCAAAATGCTGGGATGTTGTTCAAAAGAGAGTGATCCAGGCTGGGGCAGACGTTCTCAGAAATAGAAAGCAATGAGTGTATATGAGGCTTTGATAAATGACCTCAGGACCTAAGGTCAGGGAATGGTTACTCTCTGAACAGTAGAAAACCGACTCATAACAGATGAGTTTAGTCCTCTGCCCAAAAGTCCTGGACCAGGGAAGTGATGGTGGGGTGACCAAGGCCCAGCGAAATAACCAGGGTGGCCCTTCAGAAGCAAGAACTGGAATGTAACTAAAATAAAGAAAATTTTAGTTCACTAAATTATATATTTTTCCTGAGGACCAGATATTTATGGCAACAATAACTACTATGTGGGCATTTGTTAGTGAGGGGGTATTGTTCCGGCTGTGTGATGGCACTGGCCCAGCTCCCCATGGCATTTGTGACCTTACATTACTCATCTGCACACCATTCATCCCTTGACATTCTCTGTTGAAGTGGCATCCTCAGAACTGTCCCACTCCCTTCGAGCTTTTGGTCAAGCCAAAATGTACAGTAGACGACCTGGATCACTTCTCATTATTTCCTACTATTTATGGGGACCCATCTCAAGTCCCAATACCTCCGTGAATTATTTGTTTCTCTCTAGCCCCCAGGAATTTCTTGCTTCTCTAGATTCTTAGGGTGCTTACAGGAATTATTTCAATGTTAATCATATACATGTTTTACATAACTTTTCCCAAGAAATAGCCATCTCATCTTCCCGCCTAGATTGTTTTAACTTTTCAAGAGCAGAACGTTTGGCCATGCAAGAAGGTAGGCTAAGAAGGGAGAAATTCAGAAGTTTGGCTGGATGGGAAGCACATTCCTAAAAGGACAGGGGCCCAAGTTCCAAGAACCAGAGAAAGTAAACACAGAAGTCAGGCAGGCACCACTGGGCCTGAGCAGTGCTTTGCAAGCCATGGTCCCTGGAAGTCTGTGTTTTCAGAAGCAGTCTTGGGATCCAGAGGTCCCTGAGATCCTCGTTTCCATGGGAATCAGAGTCACTCTACTTTCATTTGCTTTATATGTTGGGGTTCCACATAAAATTTCCTTGGAAAGAGATGATCCCACAGGTAAATTCACGTCTCAAAATCAGTAGACTAAATAGCCATTCTTGCATCCAATAGTTCCTGAGTTTCTGCTCTGAGCAGGTTCCCTATCTAGGGCATGAGAGTTGGGCATGTGAAGAACAGGCTAGTGTGGCTGGAGCACGAAGAACAAGAAGGAAACGGGCATGGAATGGGCCAACAGAGGCACACAGGGCCATGAAGACAGCAGTTGCACGCGGGGAAGGGTTTAAACCGCATGGTGTGTGCCAAAGAAGGCCATTGTCGCTCTTAGCAGGATAGTGCCATGATCTGATTTAGAGAATACTTTAAATTCTACATTAATATTTTATATTTACATTATATATTTTAAAAGATAATTTAAGCTGCTTTGTGGAAAAAAGGTAGGGAAATGAAAGAGGAAATTATTACAGTAGTGCTAAAGAGAGATGATGGTGGCTTGGTCTAGGCAGAGAAAGAGTTTTGAAGTTTATTTTAGCAAGATAAAAACAATTTTTCACGTTTTTCATTTCCACACTAACTTAAGAATGATTGCTGGGAGTGGGGCACTCAGATGGAGTACAGAAATAATCTAGGTAGTTAGGCAAGGCTACGGGTTTCAGAGGTTAGCAAGCAGGTTTAGATGACAAAACTCACAATCAGGAAAATAAACCTTCCTTCCCTTCATTCATTCACCCATAACTTACGGAACAGCTACTTGCTGGGCATGGTGCTGAAGGCTGAGTATGCAACATCAAACAGGGCCAACTATTCAAGACTAGGCAAGAAACTGTACTGCATAGGAACAAGATAAGCAGATAGAAGAGATTCCCAATAGCTAGAGTGAGAGGGAATCAATATGGAGGACCAAGCAGACACCAACAACCTTTGCTACATCCTCCAATTCATTCATTCATTCAATCATTTCAGAAATTTACTTCCTCAAATATTATCCAACACCTACTTGTTGTAAAGCTCAAAACTGGGTTATACCAAGATGAATAAGCTACAACCTGTACCTTCTAGGAACTCGGTCTCCACACAGCCAAGGAGAAAGGCATGTAAACATGTCAGTACAGTGGACCCTTGAACAACACAGACTTAAACTGCGTGGGTCCACTTATTAAGTGGCTTTTCTTCTGCCTCTGCCACCCCTGAGACAGCAAGACCAACCCCTCCTTTTCCATCTCCTCCTTAGCCTACTTAATGTGAAGATGATAAGAATGAAGATTTTGTGATGATCCACTTTCACTTAATGAATAATATTTTCTCTTCCTTATGATTTTAACATTTCCTTTTCTCTAGCTTTATTGTAAGAATACAGTGTATAATATACATGACATACAAAATATGTGTTAATTTACTGTTTATGTTATTTGCAAAGGTTCTGGTCAACAGAAGGCTATTTGTAGTTGTTTTGGGGAAGTCAAAAATTACATGCAGATTTTCAACTGTGCAGGGGGCCTATGACCCTAACCTTAATGTTGTTCAAAGATCAACTGTATAATGTGAGGCACTAAATTAAAAATATACACAACTATTTATGAGACATAGAGAAGGTAATCTTTGCAGCCCTACAGTATAGTCTTATAATGGTAACATTCCTTCTGCCTAAAATGTACTCAGCTTAAATTCCATTTCTTTACAGAGGTCTTCTCTCTCCAATTAAATTGCATTTTCTGAATACTCTCACCTCTGTAGGGCTTCTCAGAGTTTACAGTTGCATGTTTGTTATAATAAATTCTGCCTCTCCCCTTGCATGAGAGGAGGGGCTGTATGTGCCCTGTTCCCTGTATTCTCTATTTCTTGCACAGCGCTTGGCACAGACAAGATGTTCAAATATTTGTTGAATAGTGATTTTTTAAAAAAACAAGATCATTTCAATCATGGGTGCATTGGGTTAGAGCATGCTAAACATCTTCACAGATAAAATTATTTGCCAAAGCCTAGAAGTAAATGTTAATGAATAACATTACTCAGGCACCTTCTCCCTAGCCAGCTCACTGGGATATCCCAGTGGTGAATTAGATATCACTCCCTTTGTTGTAGCTATTCCTTCCTGCTCTATACCTGAGAACTATAGATAAGAAGGAAGTTCTACCCCGTGGACTTCAATAACTGTACATGTGACAGACATCAGAATCACAAATGCAGAATGACAGAAAGCTACTTGCACCTGCAGAGAGGTTAAAGCAGCTGTGGTCCAAGTCCAGCTGTCGGGGAATTTCTGGCTTTCAAAGACTTATTTGAAAAGGACATAAGGAGTTGAGTTGCTATTAGTGACAGCATACAAATGAAGCTATTTTTATTTTTATTTAATGTATGGCTTGGCTCTTATTTTCTCTTAATTTAAAGCACCAGCATGCCAATATGAATATATGAAGACTTTTCTAATACTTCCCCAAATTCCAGGAGTGAAGTTTGTTAGCAGGACAATTTAGATAGCTAAGTCTGCGGCTGGGCTGTTGGTGAAGTGAATTTATAGACTCACAGACAAAGACTGAAAGATGAAAAGGTAGATGAAATGCTCTCTCTGTCAGCAGATCTCACAGTAGGGTGACACCTTGGTTCTCAAACTGTCTAAATTGTTCCACTGCTTACTTCCATTGACTGTGGAACTGCAACTGTGACGGTACAGGTCATATCCTTTCCCACCTTCCCAACAGGAACCCTACCCCTTGGCCCCACAGCACCTTGGCAATTGCTCATTTAAAATGGTTTTCAACCTCTGAGGCTGACCATGGACCTGCAGGAGCTGATTCGCAGTGTGTCGGTAACCCCTCAAGATGCAGTGCAGGACTTTCTCTTGTTTCTGCTCTTTGTTCCTACATATTGCCAAGTCTTTTTTTTTTTTTTTTTTTTTTTAGAAAGAGTGATAAAAAATTGACTGGGGCGAGTGCCGTGGCGTCAGCCAAGCAAACACCAACCACAAAAACCTGGGCTCCCGCAAAACAACAGTCACAGCCAACCAAGTAGCGGGGACAACA
>CAUYSK010067893.1:0-26724 GCA_963575035.1 Avahi laniger | reverse complement strand
CAATTAATTTCTTTCTATTTTTGGTAGAGGTGGGGTCTCACTCTTGCTCAGGCTGGTCTCGAACTCCTGAGCTCAGAATGATCCGCCCACCTCGGCCTCCCAGAGAGCTAGGATTACAGGTGTGAGCCACCGCGCCCGGCTACAGCCCTGTTTTGATATACTTTTTCTCTTTAAAGTTATTTTTAAATGGCTTTTAAGATAAAACATTGTTGCATTATTGTTTTTAATAATAGTTCACAGATTTATGATACCTATGATTTTGTTTCCTCTGCAGGTTTATTATTATAATGCTCGGACACGTGAATCTGCATGGACCAAGCCAGATGGAGTTAAGGTTATTCAGCAATCAGAACTGACACCTATGCTTGCAGCCCAGGCACAGGTTCAGGCTCAAGCTCAGGCGCAGGCTCAGGCCCAAGCACAGGCCCAGGCCCAAGCCCAGGCTCAGGCTCAAGCCCAGGCTCAGGCTCAGGCTCAGGCTCAGGCGCAAGCTCAGGCTCAGGCCCAGGCCCAGGTGCAAGCGCAAGTGCAAGCACAAGCAGTCGGAGCTTCCACCCCTACGACCAGTAGCCCAGCCTCTGCAGTGTCCACTTCAACATCATCATCCACCCCTTCCTCTACCACTTCCACCACGACAACTGCCACGTCGGTTGCGCAGACGGTATCAAGTGAGTATCAGCCAGCATGTGTTTCCATTTAGGGGCTAGAGAAATGAAGAAGTAGGGACTGCATTTCAAAATGATCCTAGTGTTTCTGGTATTATCTTTAATGTTATTGAAAATGCATTTTTGACATCAAAATTTTTGAGTTGGAGAAAAATAGAAATTTACATTAGTAGAAGAAATTATTTGCCCAGTTGCAGCTCTTGAAGCTAAGCTGGGAGGTGCAGAGTTAGCTGTTCAGCTTGGTCAACAGTAATGCTGAGTGCTGTGGGGTTTGCAAAATAAGTATAAGTCTTGGTCCCTACCTTACAGGGTTCCAGTTTTTCTGATTGAGGAGGCAAGAATAACACACGAGAAACAATTAGAGAATGGTGTGCAGAAGTATACAGTGAAAATGAAAGATGTAAGAATTGGAGAAGTGGAGACATTGAGTGGGTGGACCACATGGGTTTTGAGGTTTATCATGAAGGATATGGAGTGTAGGATTTGAGTAGGTTCAGAAGTAAGAAAAAGATTTTCAGATAGGAGAAACAACATGAACAAAGGTCAGGAAATGAGGATAATTACAGTTTATTGGATTGCTAGGAAACTGTTCTTAGGTGAGAGGGTTTATATTGGTTAATAGATTAAGAGTGAGACTGGGTTTTGAAGGGTCTTAAGAACTGGGCAAATGGATGAGACAGGCACTAGGGGCCCTGTATAAATGCAGTATTTTGGAAGTTTTTTTGGCGATTCTTTTGAGGGGGGTGGGTAGTATTGAAATGAGTAACTTTTATTTATTAGGAACTTTTCAGTAATCTCTTTCAGGGTAGGTAGGTCCTAGAATGGGATGCAGGCACATGAATTGAGTTATGATAGGAGCAGTCAGAAAGGCAAGAGAATTTTTAGGTATAATGTCACAGAGGTCCAAGGCTTAGATCTTTTCTAAAAATGAGAGTTGATTAATGGCCAGTTTCAGGGATGAAGAGAGGGATGAATCTATTAATTCGCTTAAAAGATTGTCATTAATACCTGTATTACTTATTCTGCTTTTTTTTTTTTTTTTTTTGGTATATGGATGTTACTGTTTACTCTGCAGGCTGAAACTGAGCCCAAAAGTATTTAAATAAAGATTTTGATTTCATTATTTGTTATGGTACTGTTCTGAAAATACATAACTATCCCGATAGGCTGAATTATAATTTGTATTATTTTACTACCTGGATAATAAATAAGAATAAGGAAAAAAAAGATTTTTTACTTTTTCCTGGTAGCTTCAGGGACTTGGGAATTATTAGTGTGTAAAAAACATGTACATGAAAATCATTTAATCACAGTGGATTCAAATTTGAATTTATTTTATTGATACAAGAAATAACTGAAGAATTAAGGTACATGTAATATGAAGACAGTTTTTAAAGACCCTACTTAATATTTTTTAGACTTCTTGGGGTGGAGGCGGACATGTACTTAACAAGAAAATGTAAATAGTGCTTTACAAATCTGTTTTCTTTTTTAGCTGAGGTGAATTTAGATATAGAAATATAACAGTTGTCCTAGCTAGCTTGTTGAGGGTCTTTACACTTTTATAGGCTTAGTGCTTCAAAGACCTGTGTGGCAAGGCAGAAAACTGCCACTTCTTATGCGTACCTGCGGCAGGGATGGGAGAAGGGGATTGATTAAAGCAATGTAATTCTCTGTAGAGGTTCTGTGTTGCTTAAATTTTCTTCTCCGCCTTAGGAAGGAGAAATAGTAGCACTTTATTTTGTTTAAGGAAGGTGGTTAGCAGGTATTTTCACCATCCTGTATATATTTCATATCTGTTATCTGAGTGGTCTGTGAGTAAGCTCATAGCTATCTTGTGATTATCAACTATTGTATTAATAAATCCCATTTGTAATTGTTTGCACTGTCCTTTAGTGATTGGGAGGCCTTTATTCTGAGAACAAAATGCAAAATCATGTTCTTTTTACTGGTTTTAAACATGAATTTTGATGTCTGATATTCTGATGTCTGTTTCTGTTTAACTTGGTTTAGTATCACAGTGTTGTCATACTATAGTCTTAATACTTTTGTAGTTAAGATCTGAAGCTGGGTTAGTAGTATATTTTGAGGCCTAGTACTTCACTAGTTATTTTAACAAATGAGTTAGCAGGAATTTACCTGATAAAGTCTTAGATACTATTCTCCCAGTTTCCCATTTAATTCTTTTATTCCTTTTATTCCTTCCTATCATGACTCATGGCCACTAATCAAATTCAGAAACTCCTGTGCTGGAAAGTAAGAGGAATGGATCGAGTGAATACTTTTTGCCATCTCCATTAGTGTTCCTTTCCACTTGAAATTTGAGACCCTTATAACTTATTTGATTTTCCTGACTATAATTACTTTGGATCATAATTTTAATAATTATCTGAATACTGTTATAATATTTTTAAAAAACTTAATTCCATGAACTGCAGCATGGAACTATGGGCAAATGGGACTAAAAGGAAATATAAGATTTATTTGTATTTTAATCCCAGTTGAACATAAACTCATTTTGTGCAAGTTTGTGAAAAATGATGGTGGAATCCTACTTCTCAGGAAAGTTGGGAAGAATAACTAGAATGTTTTTAGCCATTACAGTAGATTACAAATGCTAAATGATATATGTATGGGACTGGGCAAATGTTGCATGTAATTTGTATTTTTCACACTGTTATAAAATTATATTAATATGATACTGTACCCTAAGGCTAGGTCTATGCTAGACCAACAATTCATTCCTGGGCCGCTGAAGATACTTGTTTGGCCCTGCTGTCTATTTAGCCAAGGTGAGTCCCTCATTAACAAGTATGAAATTGCTCACATCTTCCCAGCCTAAGTGAGTTTTTCATTATTAGAAGCTGGAAAAAGATACTGACAGATTTTGTTGTCAGATGGATTATTGGGTGATTTGTATTAAACAGTGTGTTTTTGCTTAGAATAACATTGACGTAAAGATTGGGAAAGCATTGTTTTTATTTCATTTAATTTGATAAATTCATTCTTAGTCCAATATAGGTAGAGTTTGATACTTTTGTCTTTACATCAAGAAAAATGATGAAGTATTTGTTACCAGTGAATTTCCAAAATAAATTTTATTTTGCAACTAGATGTGTTATGAATACACAACAAAATATTTTGTAATATGTGAGAACTGAAACTTTTTTAAAAGTACAAAATACAGATTTTATTTATTTTTTACTCAGTTTGATTTTACATGTAATTACTAGGGATGAAATATTTTATTTTTTATATTTAAAAATAATGTATTAGCAGAACCCAAATTATCCTGAATTTCACATTTTCCTGATCTCTCGCAGTGGAAACCTGAGTTGTTTTTGACTCCATTCGTTCATGTCCAGTCAGTCATTAGTTATTTGCATCTTTTTCTCTCTGTTCTTCCTTGCTTGGACAATTCTAGTAATGTTGTGATTGATTTTCTCACCTCTGTTCTTCCTTTTCTTTCTGTGCATCTGCCAGGTTAATTCATCAAATGAACACTGATTATTACTCTTCCATACAGAAATGTTTAGTTTTCCTCCCCCATGCTCCTTTTACCTTCATGAAATCACACAAGTAACATGTGAATGCATTCTTATAAAAAATTCCTACTCTAATGAAGCATATATATAGTGAAAAGTAAAAGGCATTCACAGAGGTAACTACCATTAATACATTTCAGTGTGTTTTCTAGATCATTTTCTCTACATGTACATAAGTTCTGCTTTTTCCCTACCCAGTAAATACAGACTCCTTAGCCTTTTGTTCAAGGCTTCTTGTTTTCTGCCTCTGGCCTACCGTTCTAGCCATAACTCACTGGTTTTGTGGGTATGCCTGCTGTTTCACTAGTTAACTGCTTACCTTCAATTTTCTAGACAGTTCTTTTTGTTCTCTACTCTTCTGCCTTTACTCATACTTTTCCCAGTACTTGCTTATTTTCTCCTTCCACTCCCCCATTTTCCTTGTTGAATCTTAATCTTTTAAGGTTCATCATCTCAGTATAAAATTTTCTGTTCCCTCTCACAGTTATGAATACTCTTTGGGTTTTAATTTATACTTCTATGCATTTATCCCATTTCACTTTGTATGTTGGTTATTTTTTATGTTTCATTTAACTGACTACTTTCATGCTTCTTGAAGATGATAAGACCTTTTGACAATTTTCTTACAGTGCATGGAATGGGCCCTTAAATACTTAAATTACTGAATGAGTGAATGATGAATGGATGTAGTAAAGTGGTTTGTGAAGGAGTGATACATGTTTTTTGTTTTATCTCTTATCAGCACCCACAACACAAGATCAGACCCCAAGTTCTGCTGTTTCAGTTGCCACGCCTACAGTTAGTGTTTCAGCTCCTGCTCCTACAGCCACACCTGTGCAAACTGTTCCCCAGCCGCACCCCCAGACGTTACCTCCTGCTGTTCCTCATTCAGTACCTCAGCCAGCAGCTGCAATACCTGCTTTTCCACCAGTAATGGTACCTCCGTTTCGTGTCCCCCTTCCTGGCATGCCAATTCCACTTCCAGGTAAACCAACAGATTATAATGGTCTTTCCAGCTGTGTTTCCATTTTGTCAGTTAGTTTGTTCTCATGTGTCTGTTGCGTTTGAAATTTGCCTTGAATCTCACCTGTTTGAAACGTTTTTGAAAGATTCATGGCTAACTGCAATATTTTCTCTTAAGTTTTGGTAAATGTCTTTTTTTTGTTGTTGTTTACATGTCTTAAAATTAGAGCCACATTTAAAGCTACACTTATTTTGGATAATGGCCTCAATTAGAAATGATCATCTTTTCATGTAAATATGTTCTAAATGCAATATTTTAAGGGATTGACTCTATGAAGTTGAGAAATCACAAGTCATAATAGCTAACACAAGTTGAATGAGTTATATCTAGTGCACTGTTCTAAGCACTTTACATGCATAACTCCTTTAATTTTCACAACCATTTTATGAGGTAGATACATAGACAAGTTAAATTACTTGCCCAAGGTCACATAGCTAATAAGTGATGATGTTAGGATTTGAGCCTGTATCCTCCAGATCCAGATACCAAGCTCTTAACAACTGTATTAACACTGGGAAGAAAATGTGAGTTACTTTTAACTATTAAAAAAAATTCATGTAAAATAGAAACATTCCCTTGTAACAGTTGCAGTGTACAGCATAACATGCATCATTTAAAAGTTTAATTATTATGGTGAATTCATGTGTTTTATTGTCGTAAGATAAATCATTAAGATTAGAGAAGGACTTAGAAGATTGTGGAGTAGAATTCTTACCATAGGGATTAAACAGTGATAGTGTTGGGCATTCTAAATTTGAATGCATTTGCTGTTGTCAGAAACATTTAATCCTTGATCTATAGTTCATTCTCCTGTATTATAGTTGAAAATACTGATACCTTAGGTCAAATTCACAGGGCTAGTTTGTGGCAAAGATGAATAGAACCTAGGCCTTTTGTCTCTAAATTTCACATTCTGCCCACTATTTATTATTGCCACTTTACTATCTTAATTTCTGTGTGAGAATATTGTTGTGATACAGCTATTTCTTATTTGCATACATCTTAATTATTATTATTGCTCTAGTTGTCTTTTTACTTGTGACTGCTTTGTAAAGGATACTTTCAGATATACCTTGGCAAAAAAGAAACAATTTCAAGAATTAGTTTTTTGTTATTTGTTTTTTGATTTGATAGAAAAACCTTTTACACATTGTTGATGTAGTGTTAGATAATTAAATGCCTAATATATGGTATTTAAGAAACTCAATTTAAAAATAAGAAAACTCAAAATGTTTTCTTTAATATTAGAGATTATCCTTTTTCTAAATTAAATTTAAGACAAGCAGCTGGATATTTTCCTCTGGATATAATTTTTATAGAAAACTAAATGATAAATGTGGAATAGCTTGACGTTTGTCACAACCTCTTTTTGCAATCTTGGTCTGCTTTTGGAGTTAAAAACGGTTTTAAGACCAGATCCTGTATTCTGAGTGATCTGATGGAGCTGGGGTTGTTAATTCTGTAGAGAGAAGATTGAGAGGTAGGTAGCATGAAAATGTTGTCAAAGTATTTTCAAAGGCTGTCATTTTAAGGACTTTTGCTTTTCTTTAGTGGTTCTTACTAGGACCAATGGGTGAAAAGTAACGGAGTAGCAAAATTCATTTCTGTAGAAGTGGAACTTTGTCACAATAAAATCCTTCCAGCTGTAGCTGCATTTTGATGTCATGGTCTCCTCTGACCCTTGCCCCAGGTCTCCTCTGACCCTTGCCCCATCTTTAAAAAATTTAGGACAGGTGGTGATGACCATTTGGGTTACCAGATGAGATGGTACCTGTGAAGTTTGACAGTAAAAGGCATTCAATAAATGGCAACCATTAGTGACATTTCGTAGGTTAATTGGAAGAGAACCTGAATTGGATAGTCTGTTAATATTTTATTCAAATACCAAGATTCTTTGGAGAAGAAACCTAATGTCTTATAGAAAGTGATGTTAATATGTGTTTATATATTAAGGCATTTTTGGTATTAATATTCTTTCATTTTTTTTTTTTTTTTTTTGAGACAGAATATTGCACTGTTGCCCTGGCGAGAGTGCTGTGGCGTCAGCCTAGCTCACAGCAACCTCAAACTCCTGGGCTCAAGCGATCCTCCTGCTTCAGCCTCCCGAGTAGCTGGGAATACAGGCATGCACCACCATGCCCGCCTAATTTTTTCTCTCTATATGTTTTTAGTTGTCCAGATAATTTCTTTCTATTTTTAGTAGAGACGGGGTCTGGCTCTTGCTCAGGCTGGTCTCGAACTCCTGACCTTGAGCGATCCGCCCGCCTCGGCCTCCCAGAGTGCTAGGATTACAGGCGTGAGCCACTGCGCCCGGCCCATTTTTTTTATCTTTCCTTTTAATTCAGTCCTACAAGATGTTTAGTGAAAAACAAGGACAAAGATGACTTATTCTTTACCTTTCCAAATCGTCGTCAGTTACATGTACAATGAGATCTCTCTCTGTTTTTCCGTCTTTATTTCAACTCAGCAATAAGGTGAACAGGAGGGATTTATATGTAATTTGTCTTGGAGCCTTAAATTCTATTTGAAATAGCATTGTCTGGCTCTAATGAGGATGATTAAGGAAGTCATAAATAAGATGAAAAGAAGGAGTGGAAGAATTAGGTAAAATACAGGAATAAGATATAGAGTTTTATCTTTTTAGCCTGAGAAAAAACATGACCTTTCAGTATGGTCTGTATTTTGATAGTCAAATAGAAGAGTTCTGTGTTGGCCCAATTGTTTATTAACAACAGTAGTTAAACTTAAATATGAATAGGTTTGATTTTATTCTATTCAAATTGTATAGTTAGAATTATTTATTGGAGGATGGTTTTAAAGAATAGTCTTTGAGTATAAAGTTTATATATTCTTATGAATTGAATTTCTAGTGCTAGTTTTCATAGGTTCAGTGATCCTGCAGGTGGCAGTATTTATACTAATTTAAACTTACTACATGCTGTAACTTCCCTAACCAAATTTTTCTTTTTTTAAAAATTTTTTTTTGAGACAGAGTCTTGCTCTGTTGCCTGGGCTAGAGTGCCATGGCATCATCAGCCTAGCTCACAGCAACCTCAAACTCCTGGGCTAAAGTGATCCTCTTGCCTCAGCCTCCCGAGTAGCTGGGACTACAGGCACGTGCCACTGTGTCCAGCTAATTTTTTCTATTTTTAGTTGTTTGGCTAATTTCTTTCTATTTTTAGTAGGCGGGGGGGTCTCACTCTTGCTCAGGCTGGTCTCGAACTCCTGACCTCAGGCAATCCTCCCACCTCAGCCTCCCAAAGTGCTAGGATAACAGGTATGAGCCACCACATCTGGCCTAATTTTTCTATTTTTGGTCGAGACAGGTTCTCGCTCTTGCTCGGGCTGGTCTTGGACTCCTGGCCTCAAGCAATCCTCCTGCTTCAGCCTCCCAAAGCGCTGTATTACAGGTGCAAGCCACCATGCCCAGCCAACATGTGCTCTCTTTCATGAAAAAGAAAGGATGATTCAGAGGGCACCTCCAAAAGCACAGAGTGCAGAGTCAAAAGCCATGAAGGATTATTCCCTGGCCTTGAAACCTAATGGAGTTTGCTCGACTGGATTTAAGAATTGCTTTCAACTGGTAACATTTCCCCATTGTTGAACCACAACACAACTGTTACCCTATGCCTGTCCCACCTTGTATAAAAAGGAAGTGTCAGGAGCATACAGCTTGCTTTTTTAATTTCACAGGTCCATAGATAGAGAGGAATTGTGCCCAGAAGATATTTAATGGATCACACTCAGGGATTCATCTATATCTGATTTAGATGATAAAATTTTGGACTTTTGAGCTGATGATATGTCAATGACATTTTAGACTTCGAATTAGTGTTGTAATAGGATGTGATCCTTGGGAACCGTGAGAGGAGGTAAATGTATTTTACATTGGGGGAGATTTGAATCTTTGGGGCCAGACTATGCTAGGCAGAATTCTAAAAATGCCCCCTCAAGATCCATGCCCTAAACCCTGGAACCTGTTAATATGACGCGCTATTACTCCTGCGATTGTTATGTTACATGGCACCATCGACCTGATACCTGAGCCAGTCAAGCATGCCCAGACTCCTGACTTGCAGAATTGTATGATAATAAATAGATGTTGTTTTAAGCCGCTGTTTGTGTTGATTTGTTACACAGCAATAGAAAACTTACACAGCTTCCTTGGCAGCATATAAGGAGAAACTCATCTCCTGCAGCCAGAAGGCAGAAAGCTGGGGCTCATGCCCAGGACATAATTATACGAGTAGCAGAACTCCAGATAAAGTTGAATTCTCATCCCCTGCAAGCTTACTGTGACAAGGTCAAGGACCTGGTTGGAAAGGGGTGAGACCCTGAGATTTGGGATGGGGATATCTGGGTCCATGAAGTCCCAGATATCCCTGAATCCTCTGGGACTGCACTGCTCCCTGTAAGAGGCTAATGGTCCCGTCTTGCTTGAAGATGCAGAGGCCTGTCCCTTGCAGTAATGCACACCCCTCTGGCTCGACTCCCCGTCTCTCTCTTTTCCACCAGACCAATAACTAGGGTCAAGTCAAACCATAACCTAGCCAGGGAAGTGCCGGCCTTGCTAAAGGAAGAAAAGGACTGGGCTAGTTGTCAATTTTTTGCCTCTTAGCTCCAAATACATTCTTCACTGCCTGCTCTGCAAAAATGGATCTGAGCTCTTTAAATACTTCTCCTCTGTCAACTTTGTCATTAGAGGACATTGGAGAAACTTTACAGGGAGAAGGTGTTTTCCTCCCTACTTCTTTTTTCTTTTTCTTTTTTTTTTTTTTTTTTTTTGTTTTCTGAGACAGAGTCTTGCTTTGTCTCCTAGCCTAGAGTGCAGTGGTGCCATCATAGCTCACTGAAACCTCAAACTCCTGGGCTCAAGCGATCCTCCTGCCTCAGCCTCCCAAGTAGCTGGGACTACAGACATGCACCACCACACCTGGCTAATTTTTTCTATTTTTAGTAGAGACAGGGTCTCGCTCTTGCTCAGGCTGGTCTTGAACTCCTGAGCTCAAGTGATCCTCCCGCCTCAGCCTCCCAGAGTGCTAGGATTACAGGGGTGAGCCACCTATTTTTTTTAATAGGAGGAAAAAGATACAAATTTATTTAACATGTATAGATAGGAACCCTAAGAATGAAGATTCAACCCCCAACAGGATTTAGAAGCTTATACACCTTTCTGGTAAAGTGGGTTAAGTGAGGGGGAAAGAGGAACTCTGCTGAGGAGTAATAAAGGATTTCTAGAGAGGACGAATGGATGGGAACAAAGTTACCTAAAGAGTCTGTGCGGGTGTGGTCACATTCCTGGTCTGACAGGGAGGGAAAGAAATGAACAGTTGTTCTCCTAGGTGGGTCTCATCTCAGGAAGATAAAGAAACTTTTTGGGGAGTGCTGATGGTGGGGATTGGGGGAAGGTCAGAGAGATTTTGAGGCTTCTTCAGTCAGTACTCCAATGACCTATTAGATTTAATTAGTCTGTGTATCAAAATTGCCCTGTTCAAATTACTGTGTGTTTTTTGTCGCCTGATTGGACTCTGACTGATTCAGGAGACAGTGGGGGTGGGGTGGGGGGTTGCATGCGGTTGGGTGAGTGAAGGTTTAGTGATCGGACAATATTGGGAGCATTCTGATAATGGACACTAGCAAAGATCCCAGGAGATGGTGCTAATATGCTACTAGGATGGCTTTTGGAAGCTGGGAGAAAGCAATGGGCCACACTAAGTGAAGTAGGAAAGCTAAAACTGCCATGGAAGACAAATAAAGACTCAGAAAAGTGGGCATGCTCGAGTCACCACACTATGAAAAGCTGGGAAAGCTACCAGCTAACTATATTCCATGAGAGGGCCCGAAGAATATCCCTTTTATCAGAGGGTAAGTAATCTCTGGTGAGAGGGACACCATCAACATTGAGAACCTCAATGTGGCTGTTGTCTGTAGGCCAAAGCTGAAGTTACAGAACTATGTAGACTCTCTAAAAACAATGACGATGACAGGATCCTTACATAATAGAGATCAGATGGTAGCACTGAAGCATCAAAAACAAGGTGGATTTAATTATCATGAGTGGCAAGATCAGGTGCATTTTGTGTGGGGTTGTTGCTCTATAGAGAGCTATGCAGGTAATTAATAGAACATGGCAGGAGTGATAGTCTCCATTATATCTTTGTTAAATTCACCAGTATCCTCCCCCACCCCGCCCCCCACAAAACCCAGACAGATCCTAAAGGATGAAAATGGACTACTGCAAACTCAACAAGCTCCCACTGCAAATGGCGATACCAGCTGTGGTATCTCTGCTAAAGCTGATTAACACAGACCTGGGGTACACGGCTCATGGCCATTGATCTAGTAAGTGCTTTCTTTTCCATCTCTGTCAAGAAGGAGGATCAGAAAAAAACTGCATTCACTTTAGATGGATAAAAATATGCATTTGGGGCCAGTCTTGGTGGCTCGTGCCTATAATCCTAGCACTCTGGGAGGCCGAGGCAGGAGGATCACTTGAGCTCAGGAATCTTGTCCATATACAGATCCTCAAAAAAAAAAAAAAAAAAGAAAAAGAGGTCAGGAATCTGAGACCAGCTTGAGCAAAAGCAAGACCCCCATCTCTACCAAAAATAAAAAAAATTAGCTGGGCATGGTGGTGCACACCTACAGTCCCAGCTACTTAATAGGCTGAGGCAGGAGGATCACTTGAACCCAGGGGTCTGAGGTTGCTGTGAGCTATGACGATGCCTCTGCACTGTAGCCTAGGGCGACAGAGCCAGACTCTGTCTTAAAAAAAAAAAGCATACATTTATGGTCTTATTCCATACCCTACCCCACCACACACACACCCTGCCAATGTTGTTTCTCTCACCCTCTGATATATAATCCAAAGGGACCTCGCTAGACATCCTGAGGAACATCATATTGATCCACAACACTGGTGACATTATGTTAATCAGACTGGATTGGCAAGAAGTGGCAAGTATGTTGGAGTCTTTACGAAGAAACATGTACTCCAGAGGGTGAAAAATAAGTCTTAAGATTCCAGAGCTGCCACAGCAGTGGGATGTGTAGAGGCCCAGTGATCCAGGGCATCCAAAACAAAAGGCAAATTATTTCATCTCACATCTCCCACCCCCAAGAAAAAAGAACACTGTCTGGTGGGCCTCTGCGGATTCTGGAGGCCTCTTTCCACACTTGGTAATGCTGCTTCAACTCATATAACTGGTGGCACAAAGCGCTGTCAACTTTGAGTGAGGTCGAGAGTGGGAAAGGATTATAGAGCAGGTTCAGGCCATGGTGCAAACAGGACTACCCTTGGCAGAGACGGGCGCACAACTATGGTACTGGAGATATCTTTGAAGAAAGATACGTGCAGTGTATGGAGAGCCCCATAGGATTATGTAGACACACAGTGTTCTGGAGCAAGTCCACGGCGTCTGCGCAAGACCATGATAAACCTTTGCTGAACAGCCTCTGGAATGCCACTGCACGCTGGTAGAAATGGAGCAACTGACATGGTCATCAACGTTCATGCAGCCAGAACTGCCCATCATGAGCTCAGTTCTATCAGACCCACCAATTCATCAAGCCAGGTGGGCCCAGCAGCACTCCAGGATGCAAAGAGTATATCCTGGATTGAACTCGAACAAGACCGGAGGACACAAGAAAGAGGCACAAGTAAGCTGCACAAGCATGTGGCCGAGAGCCCCGTGTCATCCACCGCTACTGCGCTGGTACCTCTCCTTTAGCTTACATATGCGGTGGCCACATGGGGAGGTGGGAACCCTTTGCAATTATTTGAAGGAAGAGGAAAAAAAGCAGACTTTGGTTCGCAAATGGGTTGGCTCGGAGGATGCAAGCTGGGAACAGACTACTGCTGCACTCTAGTCCTGTTTTGGATTGTCCTAAACACAGCAGTGAGGGAAAATCCTCCCAATGGACAGAGCTTTGGCGGTGCCCCTGGACACCCACCAACTATGGAAAGAGAAGGAGCCAAGGTAAGAATATACCAGAGTCATGTGCAGTGGCAAATGGCTTGACTGGTTGGCCAGGGACTTTAGAAAGAAAGATGGGAAGATAAGGGACAAGGGGACGTGGTAAAGAGACACGTGGATGAACCTGTGGGAGTCGGCATGAAGTGTGAAGATCTTTGTGTGACACAACAATGCCCATCAGAGGGCATCCACCATGGAGGATGCACTACATAACCAGTAGGCAGAGTAACTCGGTCAGTTGACATTAGCCAGCCTCTGTCATTGATCAACTTGGCACTCACACGATGGGAACATAAATGGAGACCCATGGAAGGAATGAAAGCTGTCACTGTGCCCAACAGCATGGGGTCCCACTCACCGAGACTCATTTTGATACTACCAACCGATGCCTGCCCCAGTACGGCAACATCTTCCTCAAAGAGATCAGTTAGCCACATGATGACGAGTTGATTGCATCAGACCCCTCCCGCTCTGGATGAGGCGACATTTGTTTTGACTAGAATTGACACAAATTCTGGGTATGGGTTTGCCTTTCCAGCCACGATGATTAGTTTTCTATGTCAATGTGTCTAGGTGAGAGTACCCTTATTCAATCAAATGCTCATCTAGGGCCAGGCACGGTGGTTCACACCTGTAATACTAGCCCTCTGGGAGGCTGAGGTGGGCAGATCGTTCGAGCTCAGGAGTTCGAGACCAGCTTGAGCAAGAGTGAGACCCCATCTCTACTAAAAAAAATAGAAAGAAATTATCTGGACAATTAAAAATATATATAGAAAAAATTAGCCAGGAATGGTGGTGCACATCTGTAGTCCCAGCTACTCGGAGGCTGAGGCAGAAGGATCGCTTGAGCCCAGGAGTTTGAGGTTGCTGTGAGCTAGGCTGACGCCACAGCACTCTAGCCCAGGCAACAGAGTGAGACTCTGTCTCAAAAAAATAGAAAAAAGAAAAAAAATGCTAATCTAGGAGTTAACTTCAAAGGTATTTTATAGATGTGATTAACAGGTACAGTCAGTTGACTTTAAGTAAAAGAGATTATTCTTGATAATGTGTGTGGGCCTCCTACACTCAGTTGAAGGGCTCTCAGATCAACTCCAAGGTTCCCTCAAGGAAAAAGGAATTCTGCCTGTAGACTGCAGCATCAGTCGGTTCAGCTGCTGGCTTGCCTGAGAGATTGTGGACGTGCCTATGTAGTCCCCACAATGTCACGATCAGTGCCTTGCAATAAATCTCTTTATATATATGTGTGTGTGTGTATATACATGTCTCCTACTGGCTCTGTCTCTCTGGTAGAGCCCTAATACAAAGCCTGTGCCAGCATCGCTATGGTTTGAATGTACATGTCTTGCCCAAATTCATACGTTGGAACTTAAACCCCAAGGTGATGGCATGAAGAGGTGAAGACTCTGGGGACATGGTTACGTCATGAGGGCCCTGGCCTCGTGAATGGATTCGAGCTCTTATAAAAGAGGCTGAAGGAAGCCCCATAGTGCCTTTGGCCCGTCAGTCCCTTTCCCCACGTGAGGATGTGGCCTTCGTCTATTTCAGAGGACGCAGCAACGAGGTGCCATCTCTGAAAGCAGAGAGAGCCCCGCCAGCCACCAGATCTGCTGGCGCCTTGATCTTGGAATTCCCAGCCTGCAGCACTGCTCTTTATAAATGACCCAGTCCAAGGTATTTTGTTATAGCAGCCGGAACTGACTACGATACTCTCTGAGGGCTTCTAGCCACGAAAGAACAGCAGTGGGCAGTCAACCCCCCACTCCCGGATCGCCTGTTTCCAGGGAACTGACCTCAGGACCCAGTGCCCAGCACATGGTACTTGTTAATCTGGACTTGATATTAAAGAAAAAAATCAGAGATGAGGAAGACTGTATTTGGGGCCAGAACTCTCTGGGCTGGTAGTCAGCGCTGCCCACTGATGCCTGGTAAGTGTTAATAACCACAGACGGTGGTAAGTCACATTTTGTAACGTGTCCATTGATGGTAGGAACGGTAACCACAGAGTGCAGCCAGCCTGGTGGGCGGGGACAGATTAATCCAAAAAAGACTGTTGCTGAAGAGTCACCCCCTTGAGTTAATGGGCAGGTGTTGCTGTTTGGGGTGGGGGGCAGAGGGTCCCTGTAAGACGAATACTGAAATGCAGCTCCCTGCAGCCCCACATGTGTGACGTGACCAGGTCAAGCCCTGAAAAGGGTCAGGAGCTGAGGAATGCTCGATTGACCAGTCAGAGCAATGAGGGAGGCTCCCCCCGAGTCAGGAACTGAAAATGAGAACAGTCAGTATTGAGCATGTAGAAATTACTTTTCTTGCTTTCTGGTTGTGACTTCGTGCAAATCAGTTTAGGAAGCCACTGAGCTGTTTTGACGGAGGCACTGATTTCACAGCTGGGGTTTTGCTGCTTCTCATGCTGGGCCCAGGTGAGAGGACATTCATTAGCGTGGGCCAGCGCGGCAGGGACTTGAAACCCAGCGAAGTCCTTGGGAGAATGCCAGCCCAGCGCAGATCTGGGCAGCGGAACTTTTAAAGAACAGGAATGCAGGCAGGCAGTGAATGCTGGTGGCCTGGATTAGCAAATACCATCCCAGACAATCCTAGACCACAAAACAGCATTCACACTGGAAAGCTACAAAATTAGAACGTCAAATATCAGCTAGTTACAAATTAAGACTACTGTATTTACCTTCCTTGCTTTTAGGAAGCCACATCTTTCTGCCTAGGTGGCTACCGCAAGGAGAATGAATAGAATTATGTATTTGGGGATGATGTGACGTGTTTGGGTTGGGGCTGTTAAGACCCACACCCAGTGTCGTAAGTGAATGAACAGGGGCCTTTTCAAAGGAGTTGGGTTTTTCCACTTCTTTGTGATCCAGGCTTCTAGACCCTAGGGAAGGGTCAAGGAGAGAACTGGGGACATCAGCTTAGGAGATCATTGCAGAGAGTCTGAAAGCTCCACCAAACTCAGGTACCCACTCTAGTGAAGGGAGCTGCCCCAGGAGATGAACCCTGGGTGGTGGGAATGACGGGAGAGCAGGCCCCACCAAGGCCAGTAACTGGCAGAACTGTCTGCAGCGCCTTCTGTCTCCTCTGCTTTCCCCCTGGAGCAGCCCTCTCACCACCAGATGGCCCCTCTGCCTGTCCTAAGCCCATGTGTCCCCAGCCTCTCCTCCACGTGCTCAGCCAGGCCTGGGCCCCGGGCACGTGCTTCTCCTCCCTGTGCTAGCGTCATTCCTTTCCTTCTGTGTTCTAGATTGATGTGCAGGAAAATTGTTTTTAAAATTAGGCAGGAGGGCCAGGCACAGTGGCTTGCACCTGTAATCCTAGCAACTTGGGAGACCAAGGCAGGAGAATAACTTGAGGCCAGGATTTGAGACCAGCCTGGACAACATAGTGAGACCCCATCTCTGGAAAAATAAAATAAGAAAAATTAGCTGGATGTTGTGGTGTGCACCTGTAGTCCCAGCTACTCACGAGGCTGAGGTAGGAGGGTTGCTTGAGCCCAGGAGTTCAAGGTTGCAGTGAGCTCTGATCCTGCCACTGCTCTCCATCCTGGGCAACAGAGCAAGAATTTGTCTCTAAAAAAAAAAGAAAGAAAAAAAGAAAAAGAAAATTAGGCAGCTTTAGGACAGAACTCTGAGTCAAACTCCATGTTATACATACCTTGGATTCTCACCCCTCCCTTATTTTATAGAGGAGGAAAACAACTCCAGCAGGGCAGTGACCATCCAAGGCCACACTGCAAGTTCACGGCAGAGCTGAGGCCACATCCCTCAGGAAGTCAGCCCCAGGACTTCCTTGGAGAACTTCTTTCCCATCCTTTCTCTTGCATATTGGTATTTCTCTTGTTCCACTCTTTCAAAATAATACAGAAATTCTCATTTTTTCATATGCTAAAGGAAGGAAGCAATATAGAGACTGTTCCAAAAGAGAGCAATAGGTTCCAGATTTATTTTTATTGAATATTCATTCTATAATTGCATGTCGAAGGCAGCAAGTTTCCATTCCGAGTTGGGTTTGACTTCTGCTAAGATATTTGCTTCCTCCGAGCACCCCATGCCAGATGGCAGGACCGGGAAGTCTGGGAAGCAGTTTCTTCACTCGTGGATGAGCCACACGCAGACAGTCAAGAAGCAAATGTTCAGATTCACCAGGCCACGCTGCCGGTGCCACAAATGGAGACAGAAATGGAAACTACCTCTCCTCTCCTTGCCCAGGATAAATGGAGCAACTAGACCAACGAGAGCCAGACTTCCCTCCAGGCTAAGCCAAGATTTGAAGGATTCCGATCTTTACTGCTGCTGCCTAGCACGGTCTGTCTGCAGGAGGCTCTCTGGTTTCCACCGTCTACTGCCCGGGCAAGTCTGGTCCTGCCGGCAGATGCTGGGTCAAGGCTGAACATAATAATGGCCTTTCCCAGGCTGCGGTGGAGGTGCCTACCTACCCCACCCACCACCACCACCACCACCGCCTTCAGGCAGCTGAGAATCCAGGTCTCCAGCCACCCCTACAAGTCATCTCAAGGTGATAGAAATAGTGACTATGTTTGGAAAGAGCACTGCCTAGAAAATAGGTTCTTGTCCTAACTCGACCTCTATCCCAACCTGCCTTTCTGGGCCAATCATTCTCCTTCAAGACCCAGCTCAAGCATCCTTTCCTCTGTGCATTTGATTCTCCCCAAGCAGAGACGATCCCTCCTTCTCTGTCTGTCACTCCTGTACTCCGCACAGAACTGTCACAGTACTTATCCCATTGTTTATAATTAGTGACAGGCTTGTTTCTCTCCTAGTCCTGTGAGCTCCTCAAGGGACGAAAATTGTCTTGATCATCTCATCTTTCTATCTATAGCACTTGGCAGGTATTCAATATACAAATAAGTAATTATGGACTCTCTCCAGAATGAGAGGGTGGGACTGGGTGATCTCAAAGGTCACTTCCTTACTAAAGAGTCTGTGGGGGCCCAGGGCAGTGGCTCACGCCTCAAGCCTAGCACTTTGGGAGGCTGAGGCGGGAGGATCGCTTGAGGCCAGGAGTTCGAGACCAGCGTGAGCAAGAGTGAGACCCCCGTCTCTACAAAAAATAAGAAAATTAGCCAGGCATCATGGTCCACACCTGTAGTCCCAGTTACTCCAGAGGCTGAGGCAGGAGGGTCGCTTGAGCCCAGGAGTTTGAAGTTGCAGTAAGCTATGATGACCTCACTGCATTCTTAGCCTGGGTGACAGAGTGACATCCTGTCTCAAAAAAAGAAAGAAAGAAAATTAAAAAGTAAAAGCATTTTGAGGCCTATCATCATAGTGTCCCTCTGAGATGGTGTTTCTCTGGTGGCTAAGATGATGGAGTAGTTCTCCAAGGGGATGGGGACGAAGGCAAAGGATACATGGAGGGTTGAGTGACCCGCTCAATCACACGCATGTTGAGGAGTGGTCCAGATTCTCAGCTGGTATTCTCAGTTCCGCGCCCTGGTCATCCTGACCAAAGGTCTCCACCAGGCTGAGGTTTGTGTCTACTGCAAGAGGGGACAACAGACTGTTTCATCTCTGCATTATTTGGGGGCAGAGCAGGGATCTAGGAAGAGCTACTTTTGATGTGGGACTTTTAAGCAAAGGATCGTCTTCAGTGTGGTTTGAAATATTGCCATGATGTGTTTGGATAATGGCTAAATTAGCCCTCTGTAGAGACAGGGAACAAAGGCGTGTCTAAATATAACTGTGGGACGCAGACTGAGAACTGCCTGTGGGGAGAGTAGAAGAACCCATCTAAGGTATAAGACAGCAGGAAGATCGAATCCACCTCTCATCCCCACTTTCCAGCTCTAGGCATTTTTTAAAGGTAGAGAAAAAACCCAGCAGTAGGTTAGGGGGTATTATTCTTGTTGGCAGTGGCGGATGAGGTGTTTTAGGCCTCAACTAACTCATCTGGGAAAAAATAAGTTAATGTTTTGGGGTGCTACTGTGGGCTGGGGGCTAGACACAGCTCATCTAATTCTCAGCATCCTTCACCACGCTGCAAGGAGAGAATATCACTTACGGATGGGGCCCAAAGAGGTTGACGTGCTGGCCCAAAGTCACACAGCTGGTAAGTGGCAGGGCAGAGGTCTCATTCTGCCTCCCAGGATGGAGACAGCAGTCCCTTCCTGTCCTGTTGCGGAGTTGTGAGAACGAGGAGATGATGAACCAGAAAGCCAATCTCAAGAGACAAAGTGCTCCGTGAATGTAGAAAATGATAGTGTTTGTTGTAAGACAGCCCATGGCATAAAGCATAAAGCCACTTGAAAGACCCTTGGAAATGTAGCACTGATGGGTGACCCTCAGAATCGGATCTCCTTGGAGAAACCAAAGCTGCATACAGGAGACAAGAGCCACCCAAGCGCCTGCAGTGAAGCAATTCTAGAGGACAGAAATAAACAGAAAGACAAGTGGGGTCAAACCAGGTCTCTGGGCATTTCTGCCTCTTCCACACGCCATAGAGGAAAATGCCATTGTGCATATGTGTGTGGGGAGGGGGGGTGCAGTGGAGAGGTCTGGAGCCACCAGGTTGTAGATGTCCGGGAAGGTTGTCCAGGTGATTTGTGGAGCCAGTGGGTGAGGGCTGGTAACACCCTGGGCCCATGGAGACAAGCTTTTATTAGAAACCTTCCATTTTTCTGGCATTTCCCTAATTTAGCCAAACCACTTTTGGCAAAATGTCTGAATGTCCTTAGCTCCAGGGTAGATTTGATTTAATTTGAGGAAGGGTAGTGGAGTGTTAGAGAAAGGGCACAGGGCTGAGCGACAAAAACGTGGGCTCCAGTTACTTACAGTGGGACCTCGAATAAGTCAGCCCCGCCCTGGGCCTCAGTTTCCCCATCAGTAGAACGCGGAGGGTTGATCCACAGACTCTCTACACCTCCTCCGCGATAGGGTGGCAGATCCCACAGTTCTGCAATTGGCTCTTGAGGGGCAGGGGGAGTGTGAACCAGGGCGGAGGAAACGCTCTCAGACCGACCCCAGGCAGAGGAGGGGAACCCAAGTGAAGTCGTAGGAGCCCCTTTCTCTGGTGGCTTCCGGCCCCCCCAAGTTGCCAACTCTCATTTGAGCAAGTTTTGGGAGGTGATAATGGAGACAGTGCGCCCCTCAACTGCGAGCTGTCGCCCGCGCTCTGGGAAGCGCAGGGCTGGCGGGGCTGGCGGGGGCGCGGCGGGGACGCGGGGCTGGCGGGGGCGCGGCGGGGACGCGGGGCTGGCGGACACGCGGGGCTCCCCAGCCCCGCCCCGCTGCAGCGCCACGCCGGGAGAGCGCGTCGCGCCGGCCCGGGACGTGGCGCCTGCAGAGGCGTGGCTGGGGCTGGGCGGGGGCCGCGCCCGCGGGACGCCGGGTCCCCGCCGCGGACAGACTCGTCCTTCCTGACGTGCCACGCTCGGCGGTGGCGACCACAAACCAGGAAGTTCGGGGCACGCCCGGAGGGCGCCGAGGCTAGCGCGAGGCCGGGGCTGCGTGGGGGCCGCCAGCCGGGCGTGGGAGGAGGGCGGCCATGGCAACCGCGCGGGCCAGGCGGGGACCGAGTGGCAGGAACGCGGCTTTCTGCACACTTCGCGCTCCGCCCCCGCCGTCTGAATAGCTGTTCTGTCTCGGCGGATCCCCGCGTCGGGGATGCTGATTGTTTAACTCGCAGACTGGCTGGCTCTGTGAATTTCCAGACGCCTCCCTGGGACAGGGAGGAGAAATCTGTTTTCAGGAAAAGCCAGGCACGAATAACCTTACCTCTGCTCTCTGCTCTTGATCCTCTTACGTCGTCCTGGCCTGCGAGTGTGGCAGGGACAATGCCCCGTTTTACAGATGGCAAAACGGAGGGGAGACACATCTAGCAGAAAGAAGTGAATTCCCACCCGCCCACGGGCAGGCCCTGGAAAGCCTTCCCCTGCTGGGCTCAGCATTTGACAGGCCCCTCTCCCTCTTTTCCCGGCTGCTGCCTCTGGCGAGGGGATGCAGGCTTCCAGCATCTCCAGACCATCGGGGAGGGAGATCCTGGATCCTGTTCCGGGCTTCCTGGCTTCCTTTTGCTGGGTGACTCCACCCTCTCCTTCCTGTCTTCTCCTCACATCCCTTGGGACAGAGGACTGGGCCACAGAAACCGTGCATAGCTTACAATGGAACCTTGAGCAAGTCGCTTCCCCCCTTGGTTTCCTTGCTTTACTCCATCAGGATTGGAAGCTAAGGTCTAACACTCCTGTTTGCTCATGAACCGCTCTAATTAAAGGCCACACTAGTGTTCCAATCTGTGTAACTTGGGCAAATCCCTTCTCCATTTTGGTCCTCACTTCTCCCATCTAGATAGATGCCTTTCAGCACTAAAGTTCTGGGATTCTCATGCACAGATTAAATACTTTCTCTGCCGGCAACAGCCTGCCATAAGGAGTCCATTTTTTTCTTTTTGTTGTATCTTAATTATACTTGGCTCTCCAGCACCTGGGCACATAGTAGGTGCTCAGTGAAAGGTTGTTCATGAAGTATCAAGGTACCTTTTCCCGTCCCCTGTCTGCCAACAAATTCTTAATGATGCCCAAAAGCAAGAAGAGAAAAATAAGTGGGTTTATCAACCCTGTTATCTCTGCATGACCACCGTTGATTGGGGCTTGACTCCCACTTCCTGAGGCTGGAGGGGCAGTAGGAACATTTCCACTCAGAAGCTAGGTTTGAACTTGATCTCTGCCCCTCCTTCACTGCTTCTGGCCACAAAGCCACTTTAAATCTTTGATTTCTTACATGTTGGTGTCCCTGGCTCGTGGGTATGTCGGAAACAATGGTGCCCATTGTACAGGTGATAAGACCAAAGGAGTGAAAGTGAGTTGGCCAAGAGCACAGCACAGAATACAAAAGAGTAGACACAAGACCGCTTTCCTCTTTAGTTCAATGAAGATGATGAGGGTAATAATAATAATAGTAGTGTCTGTTTTGTAGAACTGTAGGACGCTGAGCTGCCACAGAAGGGAAAGCTGTTTGTAAGCTGCGACCGCCAATCGTGGGATGCAGCAGTAACCCAGAAGCCTGGTGAGGGGCCAGGAGCAACTTTCTTCCCTTAGGCATTTGCCTCCAGGTCAGAAACAGGGCTGGGTCTGAGCCCTGGACACAGGAGGATGAACCAGACACGGTCTCTGCCTTGGAGGAATTGACACCCTGGGGGGTAGGGGACAGCCGAATACACAGACTAGCACAGCACCTCGAGGCAGTTTTACAAGGTGTACAGCCAGTGTCGTGGGAGCTCAGGCGGCAGCCCCCTGAGTGTACTGGGTTTGTTTGTTTATTCGCTTGTTTTAACATCTCTGCCATCTTTGGCAGCTCCTTTAAAGAAAACATTCAGGACCAGCCACCCTTAACCCAGCTTGGGTGCCACACCTGGGGGAGAGGTCGGTTGGGTGACTCCCCTGACCCCTTTTCCTTGGGTCTCTGGGTGACCTTGTGTGACTCAGCAGTGGTGCACATCCTTACTCCTAAAGGAGTAAGTCTGCTGGTTTCCCCTGTGGGTCAGCGTCAGTCTGTGCAGGGAGGTCCAAGCAGGTGGTCAGATTTGGGAGGTGTGCTTTTTTACCTTGTTAACAACTTGACTAATGCTCTAAATGTTTTAAATATATTTTTCAAATAAATTTAAATAAATTTTTCAAATAAATTTCAAATATTCAGCCTGTGATACAAAATGCAAAAGGTACAAAAAAGAATACAATGAAAAGTAAGTCTTCCTCCCTCCCCTGCCCTCAGCCTCCCAGCTCCCCTCCCTGGAGGCAACCACCCTTATTAGTTTCTTGTATATCTTCCAAAAATCAAATTTCTGTTTTAGGATTTTTTTTTAAAGCAATGTTTATCAAGACATGGTCTATAGACCCAGATTGCAAACATTAAGTTTGGATAACACTGTTTTAAGGAACTTGCCAGCTTTCATCCTGTGGTAGGGAAGATATTTCCAGATGTCTTTATTCCTCGGTGAGGTTACTAAGGCCTCACCTGATCAAATTCATGCCAGGCCTAGAACAGTGTATGTGCATGTGTGCGTGTGTGTGTCCTTAACAGCAAATCCTTTTTCCAAATGAAATGGTACCTGGAAACACATGTGAAATAAATGAAAGAACTTCTGTTGAAGCAGGGGTGGGGGGAGGGGAACCTCACAGAGCCTCCCCCGGCCTTATCATAGCCCCTGTGGCACCTCCTTGGAACCCAGGGGTGGAAAGAACACAGTCTCATCTTGGGTGACATCCTAGAGGTCGCCTAAGGAATCTGGATTTCGGATGGTGAAATCCAAGGAGAGAAGAAGAATCGGAAGTTCCTTCTCAGCTCCTAGACGTGAACCCTGGATGTCCCCAGTGCGTGACACTCAGTCAGTCCTCTGCATCCCTCAAGCCCAGGCAAAGCTGCTGAATGGAGAAGGCTTGGAGCCCAGGCGTCCCCACGAAGAAAGGTGGCCTCCTTTCAGCATCCACGTTCCTGATCCGTTTAAGCGTATTTATCAAGGCCTCCGGTGTGCCCAGTGCAATAAACCAGTTTAAACCTAGATCCCACTCGCCAGTTGCTCTCAGTTTAGCTGGAGAGAGAAGATGTAAAAGTGATAATGACATTAGGCAGGTGTGTGCTGACTGCCGAGTGAGGGGCAGGTAGGCAGACAGGTAAGTCCCCCCGAGGGGATTCAGGGAAGTGGGAGAACGCCTCGCCTCAGGGAGGAAGGCCAGAGCTGGGCAGGAAGGAATTGCAGGCCACTCTCCCTTGAGGTGTAGTAGGAGCTAAAGAAGCAGCAGACTGGGCCCTAAACTCCCATCCCCAGCTTCATTAAGCTAACCGGCTTGAGGGACTTGGGTTAGAGTTAGGAAGATCCTCACGGCAAAGACTTCCATCCTTCACACGTGCTTCACCGTAAATCACAACTGTATCCTTCCAGTAGCTTTCCCGGCCCCTCCGCTGCAGCCTCACGCTGGCCTCCGGGCTGCTCTCTGCACACACCAACATCACGCACCTGAGCGCTTGCTGCCCCTCTGCTGGAAGACTTTCCCAGGTGTCTGCATGGCTGGATGCCTCCTTTCTTCCTTCCCTCAGCTCAACACCTGAGGGGTGAGGCATTTTCCAACGGCACCTTTAACACTCTTCCTGCTCTCTTTGTGTTACCCATAGACTGGATCGTCACCTGGCATTCGACATATTTACTTGTTGGTTGCTGCTCCCATTAGTGTGAGCTCCGTGAGGGCAAACCTTGTCTGTGCCCCTGGTGCTTAGAACAGCACCAGACACATAGCAGGTGTGCACGCCGCAAGCTTTCATTCAATGAATGAGCACATGAGTGACTCCTTACTAATTCTCTGTAGAATCCTCCCTGGGATGGAGGGAGGTGCTCACGTTGGCCTGGAGCTTTGATCTCATGGACAGTGGAGGTCCTGGTGCAGTTTTACCACACCACCAGCAGTTGTAAAGGTGACAGCTTCTCATGGTGAATGATGAGGAACCTGATGGGCCCGAGGGGAGAGGGGAAGGCCTGGCCTTGGAAAGGGAGCATCGCAGGACTTGGCAGGGGCAAGTGAAAGGCAGGTTTCCTGTTTCCTGCACGGTGCTTGGTCCCCAGACACTGAGCCAGGCAGTAAGTTGTGGGAGGCAGTCATCATCATCATGATGGCAGCATTGGTGAGACTGCCAGCCGTGTGTCCCCCTTTCTCCTGTGCCAGACTCAGTGTCCTTAACCTGTCCTTGGCTTTCTAGATGAATCGGCAAGTTCCAGCCTCTGGGGTTCATTGTGGCACTTCCCCTGGGGCAGATTAGAGGATCTTGCGTGACATTAAGTAATACATCAGGGAGGGCAGGAGGCTCAGAAAGCCAGCAGCAGCCTGGGGACAAGGGTCATCGGGCTGAGCCTGTGCCTCTGTATTGAGTCCCCAGCCCAGGAGATAGCTGGTGCTGGGAACTTAGGGAGGGGTGAGGTTCCCAAGCCTCAGCTGAAAATCGGCATGTTGGCTATGAGCAGTTGAAAAAAGACAGTTTTGGGGTTTTTTTGAGACAGGGTCTTATTCTTATTCTGTCACCCAGGCTAGAGCGCAGTGGCATCATCATAGCTCACAGCAACTTCAAACTCCTAGGCTTAAGTGATCCTCCTGCTTCGGCCTCCCAAGTAGCTGGGACTAGAGGTGCGAACCACCATGCCTGGCTAATTTTTCTATTTTTTGTAGAGATGGGGGTCTCGATCTTGCCCAGGCTGGTCTTGAACTCCTGACATCAGGAAATCCTCCTGCCTCAGCCTCCTAGAGTGCTAAGATTATAGGCATAAGCCACCACACCCAGCTGAAAAAGATAGTTTTAAAGCAGCAAATCCTCACAGAAAATGAATACAGGTGTGCCTTGCTTTAAGCCACCCCTTATAGGAAAACTGAATATCTCCCAAGAATAAACACAGGGGGGTCATATCTCATTTTAAAGAGGGATGTTCCTTGGGGACCTACAAGAGCTCCCCTAGAGAACTGGAAATCACTGCCTTTATAAATATTCAGCTTCCACGTAACTTGAAATATGGCACTTCCTGATTTTTTTTTTTTTTTGAGACAGAGTCGCACTCTGTTGCCCAGGCTATAGTGCCATGGGGTCACCCTAGCTCACAGCAACCTCAAACTCCTGGGCTCAAGTGATCCTCTTGCCTCAGCCTCCCAGGTAGCTGGGACTACAGGCACGTACCACTGTGCCCAGCTAATTTTTTCTATTTTTAGTTGTTTGGCTAATTTCTTTCTATTTTTAGTAGAGACAGGGGTCTCACTCTTGGCTCAGGCTGGTCTCGAACTCCTGACCTTCAGCAATCCTCCCATCTCAGCCTCCCAGAGTGCTAGGATTACAGGCGTGAGCCACCACGCCTGGCCGGCACTTTCTGATTTTTAAACTACCTTCAAAGACATGAATACTTTCACACATAGAAAATCTAATCAGATTCTCAGAGGAACCTATGAGGTAATCTTTGCCATTTTACAGATGAGGAAACAGAGGCTTAGAGTGGGTAAGTCACAGTTTAGCCAGGCCTTCAGCCTTGACGCTCTTCCCAGCACATTATACTGTCCCTATGTGATTCCGACAACAGCTCCTGGAGCAAGAGACCATGATCCCATGTGACAGATGAGAAGACTGAGACCCAGAGAGGGGAAGGGCTCTGAATAGGCTTCCGGACTCTGAGCCCAGGCTTTGCAGTCAGACAAACCTGGGGTTCGTGTCCTAGGTTTACCACTCACTAGCCCTACTTGGCACGTACTTGACCTCTTGGGCCTTTGTTTCCACATCTATAAAATGGGGATGATAATACCTACATCGTGTGGCTGTGAGGGTGAAGTGATGTGTGCTATTGCTTAGAGCAGTGCTGACACAGGGCTGCTATCCCTGTGCCTGTCATTCTTGTTTTTTTTTTTTTTTTTTTGAGACAGAGTCTCACTCTTTTTGCCTGGGGCGAGTGCCGTGGCGTCAGCCTAGCTCACAGCAACCTCAAACTCCTGGGCTCAGGCAATCCTACTGTCTCAGCCTCCCAAGTAGCTGGGACTACAG
>CAUYSK010067890.1:0-29773 GCA_963575035.1 Avahi laniger | reverse complement strand
GATGTCTTCTGACAACTTGCCTGGCCTGGGTTCTGTTTGAAAGATGGCTAGGCCAGGTGTGGTGGCTCACGCCTGTAATCCTAGCTCTCTGGGAGGCCGAGGCGGGCGGATTGTTTGAACTCAGGAGTTCGAGACCAGCCTAAGCAAGAGCGAGACCCCGTCTCTACTAAAAATAGAAAGAAATTAATCGGACAACTAAAAATACATAGAAAAAATTAGCCGAGCATGGTGGCGCATACCTGTAGTCCCAGCTACTCAGGAGGCTGAGGCAGAAGGATCGCTTGAGCCCAGGAGTTTGAGGTTGCTATGAGCTGGGCCGATGCCACGGCACTCTAGCCCGGGCAAAAAGAGTGAGACTCTGTCTCCAAAAAAAAAAAAAGACCCCAAAAGTAATTATCTACACACTCATTAAAGTCACCCATATACAACTGTTTATTATTAACATTTTGATATATTTTTTTGGTCTTCTTTCACCTGTGCATAGATTATTCCCCCCTTTCTTTTTTTTTGTTTTTGTTTTTGAGACAGAGTCTCACTGTGTTGCCCGGGCTAGAGTGCCGTGGCGTCAGCCTAGCTCACAGCAACCTCAAACTCCTGGGCTCAAGCGATCCTTCTGCCTCAGCCTCCCAAGTAGCTGGGACTACAGGCATGCGCCACCATGCCCGGCTGATTTTTTCTATATATTTTTAGTTGTCCGATTAATTTCTTTCTAGTTTTTGTAGAGACGGGGTCTCGCTCTTGCTCAGGCTGGTCTCGATCTCCTGAGCTCAAACGATCCACCCGCTTCAGCCTCCCAGAGTGCTAGGATTACAGGCGTGAGCCACCGCGCCTGGCCCCCCCCCTTTCTTTTCAAAAGTTATTATTATAAAAGCACTGCATGAATAGATTGTCATTGTAAGTGTTTTAAACAGTGTGGTAGAATACAGAGCACTACTGGAAATTTTCTCTTCACCATTCTGCAGTGTCCCCAACACACAGATTTCCTGCCCCAAAGGTAACCATTGTTAACACTTTGTGAGTGCTCTTCCAGTCACCATCCATGTACAAGGGTGTGTATGTATATGTACATTTATAAAAAGGGACCCACATTCTGTGTATTATACAATGACTTCTTTTTTCACTTTGCTGTAACACAGTATGTCTTAGAAAATCTTTCCATGTAAGGACATATAGGTCTAACTTTTTCTTTCCTTTGTTATTGTTGTTAATAGTTATGTAGTATTTCATTTTATGGATAAATCTAATATTTTACGGCTTGCATATTGGTACACATTAAGTTTTAAGTTTTTTACTCTTATAGTGAAGCAGTCCTGTCCAAGCATATGTCTTTGTGCACATGTGTGAGTATTTCTGTTGGATAGTTGCCTGGAAGTGGAATTGCTGGCTCAAAGTGAATGCTATTTTTGGTTTTGATAGATGGTGCCAAACTGTCTTCCCAAAGGAATTCACCAATTTAAACTCTTACCAGTGGTGTATAAAAGGGCTCGTTTTCCTGATCTTTACAAACATTTGATAATGTCATTATTTTCATTTTTGTCAGTCTGATAGGTGAAAAGTGGTATGTGTCTTAATTTGCATTCTTCTAGATTGTGTCTCTGTAGATCTTTCCTTGTCTGCTTTCTGCCTTTTAGTAATTCTTCAACATTGCCAGTTACTTGATGACATCTTTTTTATTTTCTTGGGGTGAATCTATATTTTTCTCTATCTATAATATCTATCTGTTGGTGTAGAGTGGGGGGTATCTTTTCTGTCACTTCATAGAACTTTAGGCAGGGGATAGAGTAAACTTGTGCACTCAATCCACTATCCTGATAAATTTCTCCCATAGATCCTTTCTGAACCATAACTATACAGTATTTATAATTTTGTTTCATTTTTCTCCATACTGTTATGTTATAATCTGTTTTCCATCTTATTACATAGCAATATAACTGGCATATGATATTCTACGCTGTGTCCAGACTATAGTTATCATAGTAATTTCCCTATTGACAACTATTGCCAAAATTTTGTTGTTATAAATAATGCTGCTTTCAACATCTGAGCATAAAGAGTTTGGGCCCAGATGGTTTTACTGGTGATTCTTTATAGTATTGGTGCTCTATGTCAATGCTTTCTGAATATGGAAATGAGTTAACAGCTGCCCATCTAATCTCTGACCCAAACCTAACACTGATACCACCCAATTACAATAGCATAAAAAACAAAACCGTTAGACCAGCCTCAATTATATGTATAGATGTGAAAATACTGAGTAATATACTCTCAAGTAGATACTCTGAAGGAGAATTTACCGACAGGGCCATAATGGATAATGACCAAATAAAGTTTACTCCCAGAATAAAAGAATGGCTCAATATTAAGAAACCTATTGATAACAAAATATTAGGTCATAAAATGTGAAAAACTGTGATTATCTCCATAGTTGCAGAGAATGCACTTAAATTAACTACGTCTAATAACACTTTTTGGAAAAGGAATAGGATACTTCCTTTACATGTTACAGAGTATCTACCTTAAACCATTATACTTATTCTCATTAGAAGCAGGGACAAACAAGGTCACCCTCTGCTACTTAATATTATTTTAGAAGCTCTGGCTAATGCAGTAAAGTGTGAAACAGAAATAAGAATTAAGGCTTTGAGGATTAAATAAGGCCATATTTGACTTCCCTAGTATGGTATTTCTGAGTTAAATAAGACAGTCAAATTATAGACTCTGATTTTTTAAAATTACTAATAAGACATATTTACAAAGGAAAGACAAAATTGTCTCTTGCATCTTAAAATATGTATCCTGGTGTGTTTTAAATCCTGATCCTTGCTGATTGAATCATCTTGATTATCTGGTCTGCATTGAGGTCTCTCTCAAGCCTTCAGTCTCCAGCGTAGGGGTGGGTGCTCAGTACCTGTGACTGGCTGAGTGGTTTGGTTTCTATGATATTTTCAATGACCTTTTATATGAGCTATTTTTGCAATCCTGGGAATACTCAGAAGTATGAGTCCTAGGCTGAGTGAATAATGAAGTTACAAATGAGGAGAAGGGTACAGAAGAACAGGCTCTTAAATGATCACACGGTTGTCTTGACACTTGACTCGTTCAGCAGACCACATGTGCTCTCAGTGCTGTGCAGTTCTGTAATGTGTAGCTGCTGTCCTCATCAGGAGTTGCTTGGAAGTAACCAGTTTGGTTAAACATCGCACAGAAATCTTTTCAAAGTAGCTAGCTGTCCGTAACGTTGATTTGTGACTTCAGTCTATGAAATCTCTCTCTTTTTTTATCCCTGATAGTATGTGGAGAGGTCCAAATGTGAACTGTGTTGACAGCACTGGCTACACACCCCTGCACCATGCTGCTTTGAATGGCCACAAGTAAGTACTGCTGTGCTTCGTTTCTGCCCCACCCTGCAGAAGCAGGCCTTTAGGTTGTCTTTTTCACTTGCTGTCAAGATTCGCTAAGCAGTGGCACTGAGAACAGAGAAAAACAAACCTAAAGTCAATCCGTCCAGAATTCCTGAGTCTCTCCTCAGTGTATAATTTAAACATTCTTCCCCACCCCACCTTTAGCCAAAGGTTAAGTTTTAGCTTTTCTTCTGCTTGTTCTTTTTCCCTCTAGAATGTTCCAGTGCCACACAATGGTGTAAGTATGAAGATCAAATTTGGGGCAGCCAGAACATAAAGGGGCTGGAATCTATTAGGTAACTCACCCCTAGATAAACTGAAAGTAGACCGAGTGGTCATGAGAAACTTGTCTTCTTTTAAAGTAGTTATTTATTTCCTCTGAATTCTTGCCTACCATTCTTTGCTCATAAAATTAGTCCTCTAGACAAGAAGGGAAAAAATACATAAAATGGCCTGTGTAATTATCTTAACTATAGAGAGGTTATTAGGAATTGGGTGGGATTTGTGTGGAGAGTTTTCTGGAGCAGGCGTGCGTTGGGGGAGTTAGGAGGCACAGGCCTGCACCACTGGGGTGCTGCCCTTCGAGTGGCTCAGCGAAGGGACAGGCGTGGTCGTGGAGCAGGGAGTGGCCTTGCCAGGATGTTGAAGAATGAAAACCAGAGTGTAACCAAATAGAGGGTGTTAATGAAAACAAAGTACAAGGGGAGATAAGCAGTAGGAGTTTAGTTTTTATAAGGGGGGATTATTTGAACCATTTTAGATTTTTCTGAGCAAGGAGCAGGGCCCTTGTCACCTTACTGTATCGCTTGTCCAATATTTGGCCCAGTCTAATTGACTCCAACAGGCCAAAAAGAGGCAGAGGTTGTTTTCTTCAACATTAAACTTTCCTAACATACATTGAATGTATCATTACGTTTCCATAGCCATCTTAAATAAAGCTAAAAAGAAATCTGTAGCCACCCCTCTTCACTTAAATAGTGGGGTAACCTGAATTAAAGTGAATTTTGAACTTAAATGACTGTAGTTTGTCAGCCAGGTTCCTCTCCAGATCTGTCTATATTTACAGTGGAGAGTTTCTTTGACTCCATGTGCATACGGATGATTATATACTTAAATCTGTTAAATTAGAAGTATCACCAAGAGGAAATCCAATCCCTCTTTCTGGAGGTATCAAATGATACCATGGCTGTCTGGCTTACATTTGCACACAACTTTTATTCTGCTTTGCCTCTCTGCTTCTTGCTCCCACATTGCAAAATGCTCTGAATAATGTGGTGAGTAATGATATTTGTCTTATATGACTACTTTTATGCTACTGAATGCTGTTTAAACAACACAAAAAAGGAAACATTGCAAGGCTTCAACTAGGAGTCCAGACATTTTCAAAGTTGAGGAAAACAGATTATCAAGAAAGTCTAAACAGGGAGGTGATGAGTCAGCATAGCATGGCTCAAGGTGGTTCTTTCCTGCAGATCATATTAGGCAGGGAAAAAAAAAAAAGAAGATGGTTCAGCTTCCTATCAGCAACTGTACAAGTAGTTCTTGGAATAAAAGGAAAAGCTTGGGCTATGAGCTCAGGTGGAGACAGGGGAGCCAAATGCGATAATATGTGTAAAAGGGCTTTGTGTTATACAAATGTGCAGAGCTGTTAGCAAGAAACACTTAGGAGTTCCGCAAGCTCATGGTTGATTTTTGCCTTCTAGGGACGTGGTTGAAGTTCTTCTAAGGAACGATGCGCTGACCAACGTGGCTGACTCTAAAGGCTGTTATCCTCTGCATTTGGCAGCCTGGAAAGGAGATGCCCAGATAGTGAGGTTGCTCATCCATCAAGGGCCTTCACACACCAGAGTCAACGAACAGGTCGGAAGGAAGGGAGGTTTTTCTCCCTCCATTCAGCTGCAGCCAGACCTGGCAGCCCTATCACCGTCTCAGTCCAACGGTGGAAATCTCAGGGAACCAGCTCTTCCATACCCTAACTGTAACTCCCCTCTTTCCAGTTTTACTCCTCTTAGTGTTTTGGGGACAAGTTATACTGCAAGGATGCATTTTATGTGCATTTGACTCATGCAGACTTGGAATAGTACTATAATAAAAATATATACAGCAGGCTCTTTGTATCTCCTTATCAAACCATATCAAACCCAAGGATATGAAGGGCTAATTGTACTAACTTTACGTGCAAAATTTTAAATAATGCAAATCCTTTAAAATTGCATAGTCAATTTCAAACTTTTGGGCTTAATTAATTGTAAATTGTGCTTATGCCATTGACATGGCCATGCACCTTTCCCAGCGATTGTCCGTACTGTGAGAACCATGCTGTTTTACATACATCGGAACTTGCAGAAGTGGAAGTACGCATGCTAGTGCTGAGAAATGAACTCACAGATCAGAAACACGTGAGTGGAGGTCAGAGGTGATTCAGTGGAATGAAGATCATTTCCATGATGTCCTCTGATGTTAGTTTAAGAGTGAACATGCTTTGAAAAAGAAGAGATAATTCTTAGAAAATAAAAAAGGCAGCATTTGGGCAAAAATAACCTTATAATGGTGGCCATGGATTTAGGTACTCTGAGAATAATCCTCCTCTTCTTCACATTTATTCCTTTGAGAAAATTATACTTGAATTATGCAAGTTTTAGACAAGCCTCTTATAACTCCCTGTCGTTTGGGTTGGAGGTCCTGTGCCAGTATGAGAGGAGATGGGCTTTCCTTATGTGACAAGCCATTCTTTTTCCTCTCTGCTCTGAACCGAAGCAGGTACTTGGTTGAGGGAGATGCTGGTCTTTCTCAATATGCTTAAGACTATTTTCCTAATGACTTTGCCAAGAGGAGATTGTTAAATTACCTGTAGGATTAGATCAAGGTTTTTCTTCAAAAAATAGGAAATCATCCTAGGAAGTCCATCTGTCAGCAAGACCCATGCAGTTCTCAGTGAGCTGTTAAGAGCATGACTTTGATTCTGAGAAGGACAGCTTCATTCTGAGGTGTGAGAAAATTAAAGTAGTGCTCCCAAATCTCTCCATTTGGAGATTGTGTGTACATAGCTGTTAATCAGCTTCCCTTCTCCCTTCTGGGCTGTATTTTCTGGGTAGGTGAGCAATAGACATTTAAGATCATTGATGAGGATGTTTGTTTATAACATATGGGAATGAAAATTGTCTCTTTAAAATCTAAATGCAATTTTACTCCTCCTGGCTAAAGTGGTCATTTCTCTTCTCTGGAGGAAATGTATAATGAAGTTTGCTTGTAACTAATAGTCTTCAATATTGAAAAAACTGGTCACCTAATATAGTCCTTCTCATTTAAGAAATTTTCAGCAACCATTTCTAATCCTGTCTTTGTTCACTTTTGCCTTGGAACACAGCTGCTTGGAGTTTTGAGCCACTTGAGTGTGCTAGCTTAACCTGCTCACAGCTGCCACCTGCATGGAGTATCTGTTGATAGGTGGGACACCAGCCCAGTGCTTTAAGTATCTGGTGGGCAGGGGCTGGGCAAGATGTCTGCAGTAGCTTGAAGAACTTAATAGATCTAAGTAGTGGTTATGGTGTTGATTTATTTAAAAACAATTAATGTGGTTCCAGTTGGATGCCTGCATTAAAGGAGGGTAATGAGTGAGGTGCCCTGGAGGTTGTCTTCCCCATTAACTCCCTTTGAGGTATCCAGCAGGCAGATCCAAGTAGTTCTAGTGTCGGACCCCCACGGGGCTGTGTATTGCTTTGATATATTTCATCCATTTTATCATCACATTTTCTTTTCCTCTCCTTTTTGTAGAATGCTCTTGAGATCAAAGAATTCAAAAAGTACGGCCCCTTTGACCCTTATATCAATGCCAAGGTGTGTACTTAGCTGCCAGGATTTCTCTGCATCATTTCTCCAAGCTGCACCTCCTCTTTGGCGCTCTCTGGCTTCCACTCTTGTCCACTCAAGCTCTCCTCATCACCCTGACTCTTGCCTGCATCAGCCCATCTGCTTTTGGCTTGTCTGGGAATGGGAAAATGCAGCTGCAGTGGGTTTTGATTTTATTTTTAAAACCCATACTAATTTGGGAAAGGTTGGATGCTTTTTCTGGAATATCTGAAGTGGCAGGAATGAGGAAGTAGAAGGGACCATATTATATGCTTAATTTACTATTACAATTTTTAAAAATCATTTAAAGTTTTAAAAACACAGTTAAAAGATGTCAAACACATTAGCTTACTTTTTAATAAGCACAGAAAAAATGATTAAATTGTACTTCCTGGAATTAAATTTTTTTTAGTTTACTTTCTATATGTCTTTTGAAATTGAATCTGATTTTCTTTCAGGTTTCAATAGCTAATGGTGGAGATATGGGGGAAAGGAAATGGATGACTCCATTTTATTCTTTAAAAGCTGTTGCTTGCCTCTCCCCTCTCATTTTCTGAAGTTTGTGCCTTTCTGCCTGATGCTTTAAAGCTGCAGTCCAATCTCTCCAAGCTATTAGCTTCTCTCTCTGCTTGATCACTCTTGGCCGGTGAAGGGCTCTCAAGTAGGAAATGGTGTTGCAGGAGCAGGCGAGGCACTTGCCCTGAGCCTCCCTCCCTGTGGAGTGGGGGCAGGTGTGGTCTGATAGGCCTGGGGCTGTCTGTCCCTCAGGCCCTCGCCACATCAGAGCAGCAAAGCTCCTCAACTGGATGGCACTGTTTCCTCAGTGCTCTCACCTGCTGCTACAGATGCAAGATTTTACTCTGATGAAGCTTGCTTTTTGGCAACAATCTCAAGTTTGCTTGAGACAATGCATTATCCGCATTAGCTGCCTTTTACATGCTCTAAATATAGCTGCCTCAGGGAAGGGAAACATAAGGCACTTCTCTGTGTTTCCAGACCCAAGGCAGATACTTTGTGCTTTTCTTTGAGAAATACTGATTTAGCAAACAAAGCTCCCTGTGAGCTGGACCTAGGGAGGCCTTTAGGTTTTTTTCAGCTGTTGGGCCTTGATAGTGGAGAAGCGATTTGGCTTGAGGTGGTGGAACACTTCTGCTGTGCTTTGGCCCACTCTTTAAATTCTATTTTCTAATCTTTCAAATAGGAAGATAATCTTACCTAGTTGTCTTTTTTTTTGTGGGAGACGAGTAGAGCGTTAGAGCAGAAAACTTCTAGGTTATAGGCTTTCACGTCAGACCTGAGTGAGACTTCTGGGCTGACACTTACTGGTTTTGTTCACTTAAGTGAGTTACTTGATTTCTCTGAGCCTCAGTTTCCTCTGCTGTAAAATAGGCTACCACCATCCACTTTGCTGGATTATTTTGGAGTTTAAATAAGATAATGTATGTACATAAAGTAAAAATATCTGGTAACTAGTAATATTTCAGATTCCTAATTCTTAAAAGTGTATATAATGTATTTCCGAAAAGACGTTTTGGAATCTGTTCTTGTTACTAGGAGATGATGCTTAATGAAACATTGCTGAATTAGTCTATATAGGGTTTCCTTTTGTGGGGAGGGACCTTAAAGTGATTATTTTCCCACTCAGTTTAGTTAACTTATAAAGCTTTGATTAAAGGCTAAGACTTTGGGTTGGTTTGTTTGCTTGCTTCTTGAGACAGAGTCTCACTCTGTCACCCTGGGTAGAGTACAGTGGTGTCATAGCTAACTACCACCTGAAACTCCTGGGCTCAAGCAATCCTCCTATGTCAACCCCACCCCCACCCCTAGTAGCTGGGACTACAGGAACACGCCATCACGCCTGGCTAAATTTTTCTATTTTTGATAGAGACAGAGTTTCACTCTTGCTCAGGCAGGTCTTGAACTCCTGACCTCAAGTGATCTACCTCAGCCTCCCAGAGTGCTGTGTGACCCACCGTGCCCAGCCAAGACTTTGGTTCTTGAAAGTACATTTTCCTATCTTTTAATTTTGCACACATAAAAGCAAATTAAATATAGTAAGAATATTCTTCTGTCTTTGGAAATTCTGCCCTTTGCCTTTTTCCCTATACCCCAAAAGGCCAAATGATGCAAACTACGGTAAGGGATAAAGCTAGGTTCTGAGAATGCAAACCCTTCTTGAACTCATTCAAGTATAACCTTCCTAGATTTTGTCCTGACTCAGTGGATTTTCACTGATCTGACTGTGTCTAGGAATTGTTTTTGATAAAGTACTTTTGAGCGCTAAGCCCCATCAGGTAGCTGTAAAGATTCAGATGTCTTTTTTGGAAGCATAGGTGGTTTTCATGAGCTTTGATGTTCCTCTTCAACATTTGGGACTTTTCATTTTTCAACAAGTCAACATGAACCAGCCAAATGTGAGTCATCCTTAGCTAAGATAAAACTATGAAAATTGTTCATTTTCCCCCTTTTAAAACAATTTTAACTTAGTATGAATATCATAAAATGAGACAACGGTCAAATTACTATTAGGGAAGATCTATTTTTTTTTTGTACACTTAAAAAATAATTCAGTCTTACAGCTGGAAGGGATTTGGAGTTCTATCTAGATCAATTATCTCCAAATGCAATCAGCTTGTCCGGTTTCATCAGTATCACCTGGCAAGCTTTTAAAAAACTTTATTTTGAAAAAATTTCCAACTTAAAAAAAGTAAGAATAATGCCGTGAACTGCAGTGTACCCTTCTTGTTACTGGTTAACATTTTGCTTCATTTGCTTTTTCTCTTTGTGTGTGTGTGTGTATGTGTGTGTAGTTATTGTAGCTGATGATGAACTAATTGAGATTAAGTCACGGACGTTTTAACTCTTTAACCCTAATTACTTCAATTTAGTATTAGTTAGGTCTTCAACCTAAATCTCCTAAAAACAAGAATATTCACTTATAAAAACCACAATACAATTATGAAATCTAGAAAATTCAACTTTTTTTTTTTTTTTGAGATACTGTCTCGCTCTGTTGCCCTGGCCGGAGTGCAGTGGCATCATCACAGCTCACTGCAGTTTCAAACTCTTGGGCTCAAGCAATCCTCCTGCATCAGCCTTCGAAGTAGCTGAGACTACGGACGTGCACCACCACGTCTGGCTAAATTTTTCCAATTTTAGTAGAGATGATGTCTTGCTCTTGCTCAGACTGGTCTTGAACTCCTGATCCCAAGTGGTTGTCCCGCCTCAGCCTCCCAGAGTGCTAGGATTACAGGTGTGAGCCACCTTGCCCAGCCAGAAAATTCAGCATTGATACAATATTGTTATCTAATATAGAATCCATGTTCAAATTTTACCAATTGTCTCAATAATGTCTTTTAGAGCATTTTTTTTTCTGGTCCAAGATCCAATCCAAGATCATACATAATGTGGAATAGTTCCCTCAGCCTTTCTTAAAGGTCTTTCGTGACATTGACATTTTTAAGAGCATAGGCTAGTTGTTTTGTAGACTGTCCTTTAGCTTTGTCTAATATTTGCTCGGGTTATACATTTTTGGCAGGAATGCCATAGAAGTGACATTATGTCCTCTGTAGTACATCATATCACAACGTAAATGATGTCAGTTTATCTCATTCTTGATGATGAAATGAAGCTGGTTTGAGAACCACTGATCTAGGCCAGCTTTCCACACAGAGCAGGAATATTTTTCCTCTAGTGACCTAAAGGTGGGCCATTTATTCCTTATTTTATTCATTTGTTTGTTTTTCCTAATAACAAAACTCATTACCACTTGGTAGCCTGTTTTTGGATTCTGCTGATTTTCAGTTTCTTAAGTTGGGTTGACATCTGTCTTCCTAAACTTTCCATCTCTTGGTCAGAGTTCTGCTTTCCAGAGCATTACAGAGTAAGTCTATCTTCTTCCACATAGTGGACTCAGTTCTCATTTTCTCCTATGTCATCTCAATCTTAGTAGACCCAATTTTTCCTTTCTTTCCAATTATGATATGGTAGAATCTATACCTTTGTTGCTGTCGAGAGCCGTAGGCTAGGTGTCCCTAACTTAGGCATCTGTCAACAGTGGATAAGTTTACAATTGGGCTATAATCTAAGCACCGGAAGGTGATGGTCCTGAAATAGTTCCAAGAAGAGAAAGGCCATGGAAATGTTTCTGTACAGTTTTCTACTGCCCATAGTTTATGCATGTATATACTGGGTTTATTCATTGAGTGGAGTGTCCAGATTTAAGGGGTACATATAGGGATCCCTCCTTAGAAGGACTGACCATCGCAAGGAGAAATGTAAGTGAGTTGCAGGATGGGTAGGAATGGAGAGTTTGTGAAAGGCTTTAGGGAGAATCTGGGTATTACATTTCAGTCCCCTTCCTCAGTCCACACTCGTAGTAATATGATTCTGGGAACTCTTGAGGTGTTGTAAGCACCTATCATATGATTTGGAAGGTGTGAAAGGGAGAGATTCCAAATGATCAGGAGTCTGTGCTTCTCCTTAGAATCCTTCTCTTTCCTGTGGGTCCATGAATCAACACTTCATAATAGTTTCCTAGGCCTTACCCTCTGAGGTGCTACCTTGGCAAATCTGGGGTTGGACCTCCTACTAGTTATTTTTAAGCTCCTGTCTTCTATGTAATTCCAAAATGAAGCTTGTTTGAGAACCACTGATAGCTTCTGCCCTGACAGTTGTCAGGCTCAAAGGAGAAAAGAGCTCATTGTGAGGGCCTGTGTTCAGTGGTAGAGAGATGTGGTCACCACAGACATAAAATGAATATTATTGTTACCAGACTATGTCTGGCGAGACAAAACCTAAGTAAGATGCTCGCCACGCTGTGCATATCAATGTAGCTTTCCGCAGAGATGTGGTTAGACCATTCTTAACACAAGGCAGGAAATTTACCAGTAGTAATCAAGACCTGGCCTTTAGCAAGGTAGCTTGTGGCAGCTGTTCTCATTCTGGCAAAAAAGAAACAGAGAAGACTTTTCTTTTTCTTTTCTTTCTTTCTGACAGGGTCTCACTCTGTCACCCAGGCTGGGGTGCAGTGGCACCAATTATAGCTCACTGTAACCTTGAACTCTTGGGCTCAAGCAATCCTCCACCTCAGCCTCCCTGGTAGCTGGGACTACAGGCGTGTGCCACCATGCCCGGCTAACTTTTTTTATTTTTTGTAGAGACGAAGTCTTGCTATGTTGCCCAGGCTGGTCTCAAACTCTTGGCCTCAAGTAGTCCTCCTGCCTCAGCCTCCCAAAGTGCTGGGATTATAAGTATGAGCCACATTGCCCAGCCCTTTCGTTTTTTTCTTGCTGAGTGGTTTAGAGTTTTACAGTTCTTCAGACCCTACTGGCATACTTTTTATAAAATCAAGACAAATTATTCTGGTTTTTGGGAGACAACTTGGATATAAAAGAGACAGTAGTATTTGCTTCTGAGTAAACAGAAGTTTTTCTGGATTGGAGTTTTAATACGAACAAGCTGACTTTCTTGGCCCTTGCTGTCACACTAACCTTGAGATGTAAAATCCAAAGAATCCTCTTAAACTTCTTCGGGTTGCCACACATCCCGAGAATCACTTTACAGAAAGATCCCGTGAGTTTTTGTTGATGTAGCTGTCTTTTCATCATGAGAAAGTGCAGTGACAAGTCTGAATTTGCTCAGGGGACTCATGCCATAGTTTAATAGGAAGTGGACATTCTAAATGAGTGTCCATACAGCTTGTTTGGCACAGGGAACCTCAGGACTTGCTTTCTGCCCAACGTTTCCCCTTCCTGCAGACTTTTAGGTTGACGTGGGACTCACCCCTGGGGGCCCCGCTGTGTCGCAGGAGGCCGTCGCTGCCAGTCCATGTTCCGTGGCCAGCGAAGGCTGTCTGCGCTTTCTCGGCAGCTGCCCTCTTTGAGCTGTGTTTGAGCTCCCTGCAGCTTCCTCTGCATCTGTTTATCTGTGTGCGTTTATCTTTGCATGTGGCTCCTGCTACCACCTTTTTCTGTCCTTATTTCATTTTTAAATTTTTCTTTGCCTTCATTCTGGCCTTTTGGGGCCTTGCTCCCAGCAGCTCTGGATCTTTCTGGTATACTTGGTATAGCTGGAAAAAAATGATGCAGTCAAATGCCAGATCAAAAGCAGATGGAATTGCATGCATGTTTGGGTAACTCCTAATCTGTTACTTTTAATGTTATTAATAGAATTAAAGCAATTATAGAAACATTTAATTTTTACCTTTTGACCAGTGAAAGGTGCACAGTGTTGACTTGATGGACAAACCCCCTCTTAAGCTTTGTTTCCCAAAAGTAACAGAAGCCTCCTGGATAAATTCAGGAATCTCAAATCTTGTGGGAGAATTATTTTCATTAGTGCTTCTCAACAGGAAGAGGTCATGGAAATAATTTTATTTCTCCTCTAATTATATGTTGTCAGTAGTAGTAAAGGAAAGAGCGCAATTGGAATGACTAAGATTTTGCTTCTGATGGTTGATAAAGCAAAAAATTCTCCCATTTTATCCCAGATTTTGTCTTTAGTTTGAAACAAAATTGGCATTAGAGGACTATGGGTTATGAGTTTGGATCGATGACAGTGTTACATTTGAATATTGTGCACCTCTCACGCAAGACATTCCAGCGTCTGATTGCATCTTTCTGACGTGAGAAGCCCTTCCCTGATCTGGCTGCCGTTTTAATGAAGTAGCTGCTGCACGCCTTGATCGGTGCAGGCTCCTGCATAGGCGCAGTGCAGAGCAGGGACCCCTGTTCCCCTGTGACTGAGCCGGAGTGCTTCCTGCCCCTGGAAATGGCTGTTTGGCTGATACCTGAGAGTGATTTTTGGTGCTCTGCTCTATTACTTTCATTGTTGGCTGATTGACTTGCATGCAAGAAACTACACAGATGACAAACTTTTTTTAAAAAGCTTATGTGTGAGGCAGTGGATAGCTGACAAATCCAGAACGAGAACCACAGGGTTGAATAAATCTAAATTGTTGTAAAACCACTTGAAGTTTAAAATGCAACAGTGGCAGTGATGTTATTGGTGTTCATCTGTGCCGGAGCTTCTACCAAATGTTCACTCTCCTTATCATCTGGAGACACTTCCTTCGTGGCACACAGGGGACTGCCAGTGCTTAGGAGATGACTGCTCCCCTCTTGCGATTACTGGGGAAGGATGTGGCTGATTGGAACAGTCAGGCTGGTGTAGGGGAGTATGCCTAGATTCTCACTCGTATTAATTCCCAAGTATCGCTGCTACTTTTTCATTTGAATTTCAGTGGTTTTACATGTGACTGTCCCAGTCAGGCGCCGGTGTGTCAGTTACCTTTCTGATGTGATCACTTGTTAACCCTTTAGAACAATGACAACGAGACGGCCCTGCATTGTGCAGCACAGTATGGCCACACGGAGGTGGTGAAGGTGCTCTTAGAGGAGCTGACGGACCCTACCATGCGCAACAACAAATTCGAGACGCCTCTGGACCTGGCAGCACTTTATGGGCGACTGGAGGTGGTGAAGATGCTCCTCAATGCACACCCCAACCTCTTGAGCTGCAACACTAAGAAGCACACCCCTCTGCACCTGGCAGCAAGGAACGGCCACAAAGCCGTGGTCCAGGTCCTCCTTGATGCTGGCATGGACAGCAACTACCAGGTAGCAGGGCAGGGGGATGCGCCTCCCAGGCTTCAGGGGACTTAGTCAGTTTGGCAAAGGCACAAGACGGTGCTGCTGGGCTGTGTTCTTTATACAGCACGTTTCACATCATGCTGCAAATGCTTCCATTGTTGACTAGTTTTAATGTGAAACTTTAGAAAGAAATGAACTCCCCCAGTGAGTTCTATTTGTTTGTTTGATTCTTTTCAGGGTGTAATATTTTAGTCATTAAACCCTGAAAAGATGTGCTTATGGACTATCTGAAAATTAGAAAATTTTCATTATCTTCCTTTATGTGTGTTCCCACTGCCACCGTTTAACACGTCCAAGGTCTCGCCGACTTGATACTGCCGCCAGGAGACTTAGCCTCCCCATTCAGAACACCTTGGGCTTGGCGTTGGCCAAACTGCATTTGAAGTGAAAGTGTTTTTCTTCCCTTGTACTTGTCCGCTCATTGCTCCTTCCATCCAGGAAGGTAGAGTTTGAGGAGTCTGACCAATAGGTGGCTCCAAGAGTAACTGTGTCGTGATTCACATGTGGCCTGCTGGTGGCACACACAGCCTTGATGTGTGGGCCACAGTCGTGGTTTTGAAATCCATACAAGAAAAGTTGGAAAGATAATGATAGAGGGCTTTATTTTATTTTGTGTCCCTTCTCGTCTCTGTACCGTTTGTCTTGTGAAGCCACACCAAACTGTTCTGATGACATCCTGCTCTGCGCTCTCGTTTGCTTTCCAGACGGAGATGGGCAGTGCTTTGCATGAGGCTGCTTTGTTTGGCAAGACCGATGTGGTGCAAATCCTGCTGGCTGCAGGTGAGAGGTCGGCAGCGCTCTTGTCTACACAGCATGCCAGGGTTGGGATTGTTTCTCCCTAACCTCCCCAGAGGAGGATTTTTGCTGGCTGCATTTTGAACCCAACATGTGTGTCTCCACTGGTTGATTACAAATGTGTCAATTGTTCTTAAATAGCTGGATTAAATGGCTTTGGATGAATAATGTTGGTCATGCTGCCGGGAGCCTTAGGTGTCCTTGAATTTGACCTTTGTGGCTGGCTTGAAATGCTTACTCCCCTGGTCCACCTGGTGTGCCTTTCTAGGAATTGATGTCAACATAAAAGATAACCGTGGACTGACTGCTTTAGACACTGTCCGGGAGCTGCCTTCTCAAAAGAGCCAGCAGATAGCAGCACTAATTGAAGGTATCAGCCCATCTCTCTGTCTGGGTGACCAGGGGACACACTAACCAAACCTAGGCATTTGTATTTGGTGCAGCTTTTAAAAAAATTTTTCCATGTAGATCATATGACTGGAAAAAGAAGTGCAAAAGAGGTGGACAAAACTCCCACACCCCAGCCACCTCCTGTCTCCAGTATGGACTCCACATCACAGAAGTCTCAGGGTAAGGAACTCCTCTCTGCCAGTAAAGGGTGCTCCACTTGAAAAGAGCTGAACATTCTTGGACAGAATGGAAAAATCTCAATTTAAATAATTTAGGGGGTTGTGAGTACTTAAGTTTATCTTCAGTTTATGTTTTTCCCACTACTATGTGAAGTTTTACTGGACATGGCTTAGGCCTTTCCCTGTGGGCCTCTTCTTTCCTACTTTATTTTATTCTCCACTTTTATAGTTGGCTCTATGAGATCTACCCTGGGATGCATAGTAGAATCATCTCCAGGTGAATTCAGATCTCTGTGAAACCTTTTTCCAATACCCTGTAGTGCCTTGTGCATAATTGACCCACAGTAAATATTAAATGAGTGTCATCTGGTTGGTGTGCATGGCAGATTTTGGTAGTGTGTCATTTGGCAAACAAATGGGATCTGTATGCAGGTGTAGGCAGTCCAGCCTATCCGTCATTAGTCAGCTTCCACCTTTTTATTAATAGATTTATTGAGCAGCCTTTTGAGTCCTTGGTATAATGAATGACAAAGACTGACTGACACTTTTCCCCAACTATAAATCACAATAAAGAAGGCTAGAAAAACAGAACAAAACTAAAAATGAAAAAGGGAAAGGAATTTTCCAGAGGAGTGCAGAGATGTAAGGGCTGAAGTATGACCAGCCTGTCTTCACTGAGGATTCCTTGTTTCCCCCTCAAGCACTCTTTTTCTTGATGTTATAATCTGCTAGTAATGGGATTAGTAGTTCACTAAACTCCTAGCTTTCAAGGATTTTACATTTATAATTTTGACTATTTGAAAGTGACCCAGAGATGCCTGGTCTCTAACAGTAATTTCGCACAGCCACCAGTTTGGATCCCAGGCATTAGCTGGATCTCTGAGGTTCTCAGTTACTAGCAAGGGAGGCTGACAGCTGCATGGCGCCTCCGTCTCGGAAAGGCTGTGCTGTCTTCCATTGTGCTTGAGCACGTGGAGGCTCGCATTAAAGAATTTGAAGGATTGCTTAAGTTTTCCAGTTATATGTTGTTGCGTTTTATGGGTTAAGTCTATGCTATCATGGTGTTGAGGTATTTGGGGATTTTGAGGTCTTGGGAGATATCCCTTATAGATTTCAAGGGTTTTCCATATTGAATTAGAGAAAAATCTGTTCACATCTCAGGGTACAAAGAACAGCTGAAACTCTTTCTCCCTGTCCATGGAGGAAAATAATCATTTTCCCGCTCTGGGGTAGTGTTAGAATTCAGGTGGTGGAAGAGGCTTTGGGCCACTGCAGTGGTTGGCACCCGAGATTGTGCTCCCCTTTTATTGTCTCTCTTGCCTTTCAACCTCCCTTTCAGGTGATGTGGAGAAAGCAGTGACCGAACTGATTATTGATTTTGACACCAATGCTGAAGAGGAGGGTCCCTACGAAGCGCTGTACAACGCTGTCTCCTGCCATTCATTAGACAGCATGGCCAGCGGGCGATCGTCGGACCGAGACTCCGTGAACAAGGAGGCCGAGGCAGCAGGAGTGAGAGCTGCTGGAGTGAGGCCTGTATGTGGCCCGGGCCCTGAACCTCCGGGGGGCTGTGCTGGCTCGTGCCCGTGCCGTGGGGGGGACTGGGGAGAGCAGTGTGGCCCTGGTGCTGCTCCTGTGTCAGAGGCCTGGGGCCAGCTCCTTCTGCGCTTCCTCGCCAGGCTCTGCCGTGTGTCTCTCTCGCTTAGTGTGGTAAAACTACACAACCACGTTGAGATACAGTTTTGGTTTTCCCAATTTCAGTATAACCAGTTTGCATCTTTCCATTACTCCATTGGCCTTAGAGCAAATTAAAGCATTTTATTTCTATTTAGCCTTAGTGCTGCTTTTGCCTTTGAGATCTTTGCTGTGTATCGTCTGTTTTCTCTCTGGAAAGCAGAAGCATGCAGTGAAAGACACTAACTAAAATGATTTCCTGTCTGCTCCAAGAACATGCTCACCTTCCGTTTGCCTTCGAGGAATTCTCCGTTTGGATTTGGGCAGGTTGTGTATTCAGCAGAGTTGTAGCAAGGCTTAAGCAGATACCGTATTTATTACTTTCTGGTGTTCTGGTTTTATCCAATTATAACGCCTCTGACCATTGGGCTAATAGGATGAGAACAACTCTGAGTTTTTCCTTCTCAAGGCCCACCTTCCCGTCTTACTGCTTCTTTCTCTAGTATAGATGCTCCTCACCTTACGATGGGATTGCATCGCAGTAAACCCATCATTAAGTTAGAAATATCGTAAGTCAAAAATGCATTTAATGCCAGAGATGCAGGTTCAAATCAAACCAGAAAAAAAATGCATTTAATGCACCTCACCTACGGAACATCATAGCTTAGCCTTGCCTACCTTAAATGTGCTCAAAACACTTACATTAGCCTTGGGCAAACGCAAAGCCTATTTTATGATAAATTATTGGCTGTCTCACATGTTTTATTGAATACTATACTGAAAGCGAAAAACAAGAATGGTTGTTATGAACACTGAAAGTATGGTTTCTATTGAATATGTATCACTTTTGCACCATTGTAAAGTTGAAAAATTGTAAGTCAAACCTTCATAAGTCAGGGACCATCTGTACTTGCTTTAACTACCAATCTTATAAATTGTCCTCAAGACTCTTACCCTCACTTCGTCCCCAGAGTTATGCTGTGAGTCTAGACCGGAATCACTGATCCCACTGACCTTCCTTCCTGCAGTGCCAGGCACGATAATTTGAGGTTTTATGCACTACCCCTTTGCTAAACTGGCCATTTCTCTGACAGAATCCCAGTGCTGACCCCTTCTTGGGACATATTTTCAGTATATGTTATTTCTTCCTGGAGAGGCTGGCCTTTCCTTTTTTATCTGAATCTGGCTTGTGACCATTGTGATGATCTTTTGGCTGTTAGGTAATCCTTGGTCTTTTTAGGTGTGCCTGGGGAGTGGCTGATGATTCTTGGAGTGTTCTTTTTTGTTAGGCTGCTTACCCTACCCTACTCTGCCCTGAAATGGTCTCAACATTTTAGTATGGATCTTGGAAAGGCCCACAGTCTACTGGTAGCCCACCAGATGGGTCTTATCCAGCATTGTGACAAAACTCCTCGTGAATAGTGAAAGCAAGTACCTATGCCGAGCACCACTAGCATAGTGATCTATAGACAGAGCTAATTTTTGTCACTTCTTTCACTGTTAGGCAGAAATGATTTAGGTAAATCCCGCTGTGGAGGAAGGTTTCGCTTTAATGGGTATTTACAGGTGACGTCCATTAGGGGGAGCTGGAGCCTTTGCGAAAAGCACCTCAGGTTGCTGAGAATATCCTGTGATTGATATACACAAGTCTCTTTGTTCCATCCCACTCTAGGAATCAGCCTCCTATGGTCTTGCTAAGTAGAAACAGATGCGTACTGGGGTGCATACTTTGCCATTTTTACTTGTGTGTGTTGTGGCTGTGCTGTCTTCCCAGTCCTTGGTAGTTAACTATGGCCAAGGGGCTGTTCTACATCTTAGTAAACATAATGGATGATATTTCTAAATCAGCTCTGTACTTCCAGGCCCCTAATCCAGAGTTTTCACACTAGAAAAAAAGAGGTTCACGGGTACTTCTGTTTGCTGCCAGTGTCCCTGGTGATCACTTCTTCCATAAAAGGCTTTCATATTGTTCTTTCTAGGCCTTCTTAACCTTGAGAAAGTTCCTAGAATGAGTCTTTTTTTGCTGTTCTGGTTCATTTTGTTTTTCTTCAGCTACTGTGTTCCTAAGATTGGCTTACTGGTAAAGGATATGTGCCTGCTCCTTTTGCTGTTCCCTTCCTTACAAGGTAACACTGGGACCAGGTTCCTGCATTTCCAAAGCAAAGAAGGGTGGAGAAAGTGGAACTTAGTGGGAAATCTGATGTAAATAGTTTTGTTTGGCTTGAACTTACAAACCTGTTTTGAAGCTGTTGCCATTGGGCATCCACCCAGTTCCAGGGACTATGGGAATGACCAACTTATCAAGATAGAATACTGAACAGTGAAGCATGTTTTAAGAGAGAGATCATGGATGCTAAAATGCTAACTCTGGTAGCTCCTGAAACATCTTTCCTTGTAGATTTCCCTGGGCTCTTGCATAACTCAGCATTCACCTCTGCCCTGGCTTTCTGAAATACTCCTGTTTTAGCAGCATGGTAAACTAACCTACAAGTCAGGGAATGAACCTACAGACCACTTTCTGTTTCTGGGCCCTACTCCCTTTGGCAGGAACACTGATTATCAAGCATGACCAGGGCTTTGAATATAAATGATGCTAAAGGTTCTGCAGGTGTAATGGCAAAGCTCTCTTTAGCTTTTAGCAGGTTTCCTTCTCCAAGATCATTCTGTGTATTCCTGAAATTGTTTGCCTATGATCTATTAATAACGAATCCAGTGTCTCCTTTTCAGTGAGTTTCTTGCTGTAGGGCAGGGGCTGGCAAACTATAGTCAGGAGCCTCTACCTGTTTTATAAATAAAATTGTTTCTTTTTTAAAAACATAGCCACACTCATTCATTTACGTATTATCTGTGGCTAGTTTTGTACTACAATGGCAAAGTTGACTGCGAAGCCTGGAATATTTACTATGTGGCCTTTTTTGACACAATCAATAGAGCAAATAGACAACCTACAGAATGGGAGAAAATATTTGCATGCTATATATCCGATAAAGGGCTGATAACCAGAACAAAGAACTGAAGAAAATCAGCAAGAAACAAATTAAACAACCACATTAAAAAGTGGGCAAAAGACATGAACAGCAACTTTCTAAAAGAAAATAGACTAATGGCCAACAAACACATGAAAAAATACTCAACTTTTTTAATCATCAAGGAAATGCAAATCAAAACCACAATAAGATATCACCTAACTCCAATGAGAACGGCTTCTATCAAAAAGTCCTAAAGCAATAGATGCTGGTGAGGATGCAGAGAGAAAGTACACTTACACACTGTTGGTGGGACTGCAAACTAGTACAACCTCTATGTAAAGTAGTATGGAGATACCTCAAAGAATTAGAAGTAGATCTACTGTTTGATCCAGAAATCCCACTACTAGGTATTTACCCAAAGGAAAAAAGACATTTTATACAAAAGACACTTGCACTCAAATGTTTATAGCAGCACAATTCACAATCACAAAGATATGGAAGCAACCCAAGTGCCCATCGATACATGAGTAAATTAATAAAATGTGGTATATGTATACCACAGAGTACTGCTCAGCCATAAAAAAAAAAATAGTGATCTAATATCTTTTATAATAACCTAATTGGAACTGGAGATGATTCTTCTTAGTGAAGTATGGCAAGAATGGAAAAACAAACACCATGTGTACTCAGTACTAAATTGGAACTAATTGATCAACACTTAAGTACACATATGGAAGTAAAACTCAAGGGAAATCAAGTAGGTGGGAGAGGGGAGGAGGGGATGGGTAAATTCACACCCAAGGGTACAATACAGACTAACTGGGTGAAGGGCACACTTAGAACTTTGGTTCAAACCATACAAAAGCAAATTAGGTAACCAAAACATGTGTACCCCTGTAAGGTATTGAAATAAAAAAAATTACCGTGTGGCCTTTTAAGAAAAAGTTTGCCAGTCTCTGCTCGAGGGCAGAAAACTGAAATGTTCCTTTTTAAAGTAGGCTTAGATAAAATAGGATTTTCAAATACTAATGATATATAATGCTTATTATCGAAGGAGACACCCAGGGATAAGAGATCAGTTTTGAGCTTTTTGCTAATAAATGGGGATAGACCTGTATCAGGGCATTAAAGTTTGACCAGGAATTGATGTTTTTGTCCTTAATTACTTTCCTCATTATTTTCTCAATACCTTTGGTTTGTTAGAAATATTTCATAAGTTGATTCTTTTGATCGTGTGTTTCCTCTTTTTAGAGTTTACTGAACATTGAGCTGATTTTCCTATACTAAAGTTTTATGTATTTGTGAAGGACATTTTCTAATAAGACAGTTATGTGTTTTCAGTGCTGGCATTTCTCACTGTGGTCTAGGATGTGAAAGAGGTGTTTATGATCTCTGCTGCAGACGTCAAAAACCATGGAACATGCTAATTGAATTGTGTGTGTGTGCGGAGTTCTCCATCTGTTCAGATACTAAACCTTGACTTCAGTGTCTCAGGGGAGTTCTTTACATTGTTCTTTTCATTTCCAAGGGCTAAGATAAGGGTAAGCCAAAAAGTTAGATACTTGAAAAAAGAGATAGTAGAAATATTTATTTTTTTCTCTTCTGCAGAGGGAACGTCCACCGCCTCCAGCAAAGCCACCACCCGATGAAGAGGAGGAAGACCGAATAGATAAGAAGTATTTTCCCTTGACAGCTTCTGAGGTAGAGGGTTGAGGATTTATTCCCATCACTGAAATTTGAGTTTGTTGGAAAGTGCATTAATGTGAGCTTAAAGAAGACTTTGCTTTCTCATTTTCTTATCACCTCTTTGGATTGTAAATTTGCATTGTATGTACCAGTAATCTGGAACAAGACCTTCAAACTCAAATACCAAACAAAGAATTTTCATATAGCTCTCTAGCAGACAGGCCAATTATTGATCTACCATACCACATGGAAAGTGAAACATGCACATTTTCTCCTGACTCCAATAAGCTGAACAGTCTCACTTTTTGCTTTTATACCTATGTTGTCTTTTTTTGTTTATTTGTTTTTTGTTTTTTGAGACAGATTCTTGCTATGTTACCCAGGCTGGCCTTGAGCTCCTGGCCTCAAGAGATCCTCTGCCTCAGCCTCCTGAATAGCTGAGATTACAAACGTGTGCCACCAAGCCCACGCTACCTGTGTTGTCTCTTGATTCAAGATACAGAATCTTCCTAATCACTCTTCTCTAGACTGTGCCACATTAGCAGGTTTTGGTGGTTCTGCCCCAAACGTCTTAGTTCTGTTTTTGCATTTTCCCTGCTCATTTCACATGAAGACTCTATACCAGAACAAATGTGGATTAAGTCATGAAGACTCAATTAGAAAAGAAACAGGAATTGTATGGGATGGGCAGGCAGGAAGATTCAAGAAGGTTATTTGAAAAGAATAGTCTACGTTTTAAAAAAGAAATGTTATCATGGGGCAAATAACTCAATCACTTAAGTGTGTGAAGAAAATTGTATTCCTTGATCTTTTGTCTTCAAAATGCTCTTTTAACACTTCCTGCTGTTCAGAGAATATATTTATGGAGCATTTATTCAAAATATTATATAAGGCTGGGCGCAGTGGCTCACGCCTGTAATTCTAACACTCTGGGAGGCCGAGGTGGGCGGATCATTTGAGCTCAGGAGTTCGAGACCAGCCTAAGCAAGAGTGAGACCCCATCTCTACTAAAAACAGAAAGAAATTAGCTGGACAACTAAAAATATGTAGAAAAAATTAGCCGGGCATGGTGGTGCTTGCCTGTAGTCCCAGCTACTTGGGAGGCTGAGGCAGAAAGATTGCTTGAGCCCAGGAGTTTGAAGTTGTTGTGAGCTAGGCTGACGCCATGGCACTCTAGCCCAGGCAACAGAGCAAGACTCTGTCTCAAAAAAAAAAAAAAAAAAGATTACATAATTTTAGTAGTCATCTTGTAGCTCATTCAATGATGTATTGTTCTCTAATTTAAAAATCAGCTGATATAAACCAGTTAATTAAGTCTTATCACTTTATCCCTAGAAGTCATAGTTAATAATTTTTTACAGTATTGCCATGGACCATCAAGACAGGTTCTTTTACTCAATATAAACACAGTGGAACCAGAAGGATGGCTTTAGTTTTAACAAAATGTATAAATATGAGGAAGCCTTTTTTAAAATGTAAAAGTCAGTGTTGGAGATCGGGGAAGATATCTGTGCTAGGTACAAATTCTGTCCTTATTTATTTCTATCCCTTAATTATAAATACTTATTATCATTGTCTCAACTAAGGGTCTCTAGAATTGCAGCCTCTTATTATTACCTGTGAGTAATAATACATTTCAGTAGATACAGGTGCATGTGGTAAATCCCTATACCTTTTTATATAAATAGAAGTTTGCTTCATTACTCCCTTTTTTACAAGGAGAAACTTAGTAATATGAAGCATATTCAGTTAGGGCCATGTCTCTGTGAATGCCTTGTGCTGCCTCTTTAACAAAGACTTGAATTAAAATTCCTAGTGCCCAAGGATAGGGGCAAGGCTCTTAAAGAAGTACTGGATTGTACTCAGGACTTTCTATTCTCCCAAGACTTTGTAAAGTGTACAATTTGGCAATAACACAGTGTCAAGAGGTGGCAGTGGAGATGGAGGAAGAAATCTCTGTATTACTCTTCTAGATGGAAGAGTCTGTCTGAGATACATTTTCTAGAACTTGCTTCTGAATAGCCTGGAATTGTAGATCCGTTGGACCAGCAGAGTTAGTATTTGGAAGACGGTGAGAGCCCTAAATTTACTTATAGGTACATGAATGTAGAGGTAATATGGCCTGGGTCATTATCCTTTTAATGATCCAGGCATATTTTGTTTATATGCTGTAGTTTGGATAGATTTTCTCTAAAAGTGTACTGATTTTTTTTTTTTTTAACTCTGTGGTCTTTCATCATCTTTTCTTATACTCTCTAAACTTTAATACCCTAAACCTCATCTCTCAGGAGATACTGGCTTCATCAAACTTAGGCTTTGTATTTAGCAAGCAATCTGCACCGAAGTTTTTATCCCTATTCCTGAGACTTGTCCTTGTCAGGTGATCCACAGAAACCTTTAGGGGACGCTGGATCATGCCTGGCTCTAGAAGAGCTTTTTAGGGTAATGACCTGATCATGAAACTGGCTTTAAAAAATTAAACACGTGCACACACACATGCTATTTAGATGTTTTTGTCCCACCGAATGGGCTGCCAGCTGCATCAGGACTGACTGCAGTCTTCTCTCTGTTCAGATTTGCTAAATGTTCATGGAGATTGCAGCTGCTATGGTATCTCTTCCCGGAAAGCTGCCCACACTCCAACTGGACATTCCATTGGTCCCAGTTAGGTGGTGACTGCTCATAGCTTTTCTCTGCAGCAGAAATGTTGCTTTCCACATAGCAGAAAAAAATATATGTATTTTGGCTTTGATTTACTGCCAGCCCTGGAGGAAAGGGGAAAAAAAGATTAAGGAATAAGTTAGTGAAGAGCAGAATCCTTTCTGTTGAAAATCAGTTATTGCCATACTCACTATGACATAGGGCTTCCTGAGTGGGAGCTGGGACTACTCAAAGAAAAACAGTTTATTGCTTTATTGTGAGATCTTAATCCAATAGCTGGGAGGGGCCAGCACCAAGAAGAAAAGATCACCCTGCTTCTTGTCTGGATATTCGCAGAGGACTCTTCTCAGACATCTGAAGGAGGGAAAGGGTTCTAAACAGGATGCAGAAAAAAAACAAAAGGTAGAACAAATGAGGCCAATCTGGTGCAGAATCAGGAAGTTGAGGTTTATGGCAGTGGCTCTGTGGGAAGCTCTCGTGGAACCTTAGGCAAGTCTGTGGACCTCCCTGTGAAGCAGGGTTGTCATCTGCAAATGAAAGGGCTGGAACCAGGTGCTCTCTAGCTGGGACTGTGCTGGTTAGGGTCCCTTCCAGCTCTGATATTTGATGATTCTCTGCTTCCTTTTTCCTGCACAAGAGCCAGACACAGAGCGAACACAGATCCAGTGGGCCTGATTTTCCAGCTGGGAGTCATCAGCGCTTGAGAAGAAAGGGTATCATAGGCTGGGCATCCAGGCTGTCAATTACCTACCTCTCAGGGACGCATGCCTGGGGCTACATGAGAGCTCTTGCTGTGTGCAGAGCACTCACCCAGTCAGATTTCAAGGACTCTGCATAAATGATAGCTATGGGCATGTAAACCTGCAGAACACAAATTCCTGTCTGTAAAGCCAGTGGTATTAAGTTGACACAGTGTGAACTATCTAATGGTCCCTCGTTTTCCCCTTAATTGTGTTCCCGAAGAGGCCAGGCATAAGTAATAGGGGCAAATGGCTCATTGTAATGAAATAGCTTTTAGCTTCCAGGTAGCTTGCACTAAGTGGAGGTTCCTGCTGTGCTTAGCAGAATTTTGGAAAGAGACTATCCTTCTGCCTTTAGTGTGGCAGCCTTGTTAACAAACTGTAGTTTTTCTTTAGTCTGAGGCTGCTAGAGCCCTTGTCTCATTAGGCCATAACACGGTGAGCGCTGCCTCAAAGAAGCAAAACCCTGGTGAATCACAAACTTGATGCATTTCCTGTGAGCTGTGGGATGTGTCAATGTGGGAGGAGGTTTCTGTGTGTGCCACAGAATCACATTTATAGGGTTCCATTCATTATTTGTTAGGTGGAATTGGGAATTCCTCTCCCTCCCCCACCCTCTTATACATAATACATTACTTGTAGCCAAATTGTTCAAAAAGATCTTGTGCTTTGGTTTGCTCTTCTCATAGCTTAGTATTAATGCTAGCTTATTCCTAGTCTACCTGGAAACACACTGGACTCTTAGGACAGCTGCACCAGAATTACCCTCTAAAGCAAGGATCTCCATTCTCTCCTTCAGTGTGGCTGTGGCATTATCCATGCTGTTTCAGGTTTGGTTCGAGGGAAAGCATCGCTACTCCGGTACTATGACTAGCTGTGGCCACCAGGCCCTCTGGTGACCAAAGCCTCATAGTTATCAGGAGTAGGAGGCAGTTCTGGCTCAGTTATTTCATCAGAGACAGTTGGCTGCCTGGATTAGGGATTTCTCAGTAGACAGAGCTGTTTTTTCCTTCCTGAAATTTAAACTTTCTAGCTACTTGACTCTTCAGAGCAGAGATTGGTGGAAGTAATTTAAAACCGTTATTATCATAAATATGGTAGGAAGCCAGCTTTTGGGAAATCATTCCCTATAACCCACAGGACCTCTGAAGAAAGGCTCACAAAAACAGAAATGGAAATGGACTTATAGACCACTTGGTTCCTAGTAAATGTCGGACATTGAGCGTCAGTCACTCATTTCAGTTCCTCCTTAAGAAAGTGGGAAGGAGTCCAGCCTTCAGATAGTATATGTACATATTAGGAAGGAAACATGGAGAAGGCTGGCCTTTATGATGGACCATGGTCGAAAGCTGCTTGGGAGGTATTATCCACAGAAAAGAGATCCTGTAGACCAGCTGTGCCCAACTTTTTTGGTACCAGGGATCAGTTTTATGGAAGACAATTTTTCTATAGTTTTGGGATGATTCAAACACATTACATTTATTGTGCAGTCAAACCTCTCTGCCAATGATAATCTGTATTTGCAGCCACTCCCTAGAGCTGGCATTACTGCCTCAGCTCCAGCTCAGATCATCAGGCATTAGATTCTCATCAGGAGCTCACAACCTAGATCCCTCACACGCGCAGTTTACAGTAGGGTTCGTCCTCCCATGAGAATCTAATGCCACCGCTGATCTGACAGGAGGCAGAGCTCAGGCGGTGATGAGAATGATGGAAAGGGTCTGTAAATGCAGACGAAGCCCCTGGCTGACTGCTCACCTCCTGCTGTGCAGCCCAGTTCCTAGCAGGCCACGACTAGTACTGGTCTGTGGCCTGGGCTTTGGGGACCGCAGATATAGACCACTGTGGACGTGGGAGAAGCAAGGGAAGGAAGGATCTTGGATTTTACTTAAAATTTTTGACAGATAAAGTGAGACAAAGAAAGGGGAGCATTCTGTTCAAAGGCCATTGAGATTTGAGGTACAGGTGTATATCCCGAAAGGCAGTTGTGACTTTATGTGACACTTGAGTTTTTCACCTTCTCTTCCCTGCCTCCCTTCCTCAGTTGAAAAAGGAGCCAATAATTTCAAATTTGTTCAGCACCACCTGTCTTACTTTTAGCCATGTGCACGAGATGCACTGGGTGTTTCTCTCTCTTAGGTCCTGGCCGTGAGACCCAGGATTCAGGGGAGTGCAGCCAGGGAAGAGGATGAGCACCCTTATGAGCTGTTGTTAACGGCAGAAACAAAGAAGCTGGTATCAGTGGATGGAAAAACAAAAGGTACATTCCCCCCAACTCCTCAGCAGAAACAACTCCAGAGGGATTTTGAAAGTCTGTGATCCTGGGTGGAAGGGGAGGATGATGTAGCTACGATGTTCCTTGGTGGGGGGCAGTTGGGTTTCAGTTGGATAGGGACAGTCTGGGACGGGGAATGCATTATGGCTTTTGTTTTCAGTACCTGAACTGTATGCCCTGGGTAGGAGTTGGCCACCATCTTCATCACGAGAAGCAAGGGAAAAGGTTAGATCAGACAAGGTGATAACTGTGGGAGGAGAGACTGCCAGTGCTGTGGCAGAGATTAATTTGGGGTCTCAAATCGTAAACGCTTGAGTTAATGCTGTGGAAAAATAAGCCCAACAAGTCAGTCCCTTTGGGTTCAGGCTGACAGCACAGACTCTGCTTTTGAGTCCTGACCTCAGAGTGAGAGACTCCTGGGGAGGGGCCCGTGATTGGCTGCCACCCCGTAACTAGAGTGCTCTGTCGCCTTGGCCTACTTTCATTACCTCTGCAAAATTCAGTTTCCTCTGTGAGGGAGTGAGTGCTGCAGTACTGAGATCCAGCCCATCGAAGTAAATGCAGTCACGACAGAGGTGAGTGTGCACTGCTGGGGAATTTGTGTCCACCCCCGTTCTAAGGAAGAACAAGAAGGGGAAATGCAATTCCCACTGCAGTTTTAAGGAACTCTTTTGGCCTTTCCCAGCTCTCCGTAACTTGCAGGTAATAGGTCCTTTGGGGGATGTTAATGCCTCCGTTCAACCCTAAGACAGTCCGTGGTTCAGGTAAGAATGGGGGATGAGATGTTTTCTTTTGAAATACCCTTTGCTGTGGTAGGAGTGGCAAGACGTGTGCATATGTGTATGACATTACAGACCTTTTTAACGGTCCTAATTTAAAAGGTTTTCTGGCATGCAGAAATTTTGTGGTCATTTTCATAGTAGTATTTTTATTTTATTTTCTATTTTATGGTTTCCATTTGGAGCTGTTAAAAAAGTTATAATTTAGATATGATAAAAGTTATCTTTTTTGTGTACAGTTCTGTGAGTTTTAACAAATGCAGTTGTATAACTGCCATCACAATCAAAATGCAGAAGTTTCATTACACAAAAAAATTTTCTCATGTCCCTTTGGGGTCAGCCCCTTACGCTTTCCTTATCCTTGGCAACCACTGCTGTGATGTCTGTCCCAATTGTTTTGCTTTTTCCTGAGTGTCATATAAATGGAAGCATACAGTCTGGGGACTCTGGCCCCTTTCACTTAGCATAATGCATTTGAAATTCTTCCATGTGGTTGCATATACCCATAATTTGTTCTTTTTCATTGCCAAATATTATCCCACTGTGTGGATATACCTCAGTTTATCCCTTCCCTAGATGAGGGACATTTGGGTCATTTACAGTTTTTGGCAATTGGAAATAAAGCTACTACCAACATTCACGTACAGGCAAGGCTTTTGTGTGAACGTAAGTTTTCATTTCACTTGGATATTATACCTAGGAATGGGATGGCTGGGCCCTAGG
>CAUYSK010067889.1:0-16864 GCA_963575035.1 Avahi laniger | reverse complement strand
ATCCATACGGTTCTGAGCCCTGTTGTTTTCACTTAGCACTATATCCTGGAGCTCACTCACTGTCAGCGTCCAGAGAACTCCCTTGTGTTTTTTTATAGCTCTCTGCTATGGGAGTCCCCTACTGACGGACACTTGGTTATTCCCAGGCTTGTTTTTGTGTGTGTGCTCGTGGGTGCACACATGCAATAAATAGCCCTGGGCATGTGTCATCAATAGGGATAGGTAAATTCTTCCTTTCTTGCCTTGTAGATGGTGTAGCTCCTCAGTAAACTTTTATTTTCTCAACCTCTGTCCTGCTCTTTAACCCCTGATAAGAAGTGCAGTTCTTTAGGCTATAAGCCTTTCTTCCTACCTCAAATTTTTCAGGTTAGAAAGGAACCTTAGAGATGGGCTTATCCTTCTTGTCTCACTGATGGAAGACCTGAGATCAGGAAATGAAGGGAGAGCCGTGAACCTAGGTCTTCCGTTCCCTGCCCGGCAGGCGACGTTCTGTCTGTTAAACTGCCCTTCCCTCTGCCTGCTGTTGGTGGGTGGTGCCCTAGGGCTGTGCTAACTCAAAAGTTTGGTCCACGGACCAGCAGCATCACCTGAGAGCTCATTAGAAATACAGGATGTTCAAGGGACTGAGTTAGAATTTGCCGTTTACCGTGTTCCCAGGTAACTCATGCACAGTCAGGTTGGAGATGTGCTGGTGGTGGTCTCCTCCAGGAGGGGAGGCAACAGCAGTGTGTAAACAGGAATGGCGCAGGCTCCTTTTGAACAGATAGACTCCTCACTTTCTCCTGATGCTCTCCTCCAGCCTGCCTGTCTCTGGTCCATCCCCGAAGGGGTCCAGAGTTGATCTCTTTGGAGGTGGGATCTTTGCTGGGCGGCGCTGCCTTCCATTCCTGCTTCATTCGTTCAACACAGCTTTCATCCTTCTCGGTTTGTTTGGATGCATCATATTCCTCTTGTTTGGCAAGTGCCCTTTGTTTCATGACTCTGTTCATGCAAATTTGTACATTCCTCACGTATTCAGTTTATTATGCATTTTCTCATCAGTGATGTTAAAGACCTTAAAATGGGCCGGGCACGGTGGCTCACGCCTGTAATCCTAGCTCTCTGGGAGGCCAAGGCGGGCAGATTGTTTGAGCTCAGGAGTTCGAAACCAGCCTGAGCAAGAGCGAGACTCCGTCTCTACTAAAAATAGAAAGAAATTAATCGGACAACTTAAAATATATAGAAAAATGAGCCGGGCATGGTGGCGCATGCCTGTAGTCCCAGCTACTCGGAAGGCTGAGGCAGGAGGATCGCTTGAGCCCCGGAGTTTGAGGTTGCTGTGAGCTAGGATGACGCCACGGCACTCTAGCCCAGGCAACACAGTGAGACTCTGTCTCAAAAAAAAAAAAGACCTTAAAATGCTTTTGCTAGCATATATATCACAACATGAGAGTTACTAGTTCCATTTCTTTGCTTTACTGCTGCTGTGGGGTGTGTGTGTGTGTGGAGGTGTGCAGACATGCATGTCTGCATTTGTTAGTAACTGATAATCTTAGGCCTCGATGCATACTTAAATGAAAACTTAATAGCGATTTATTTCTTAAATTATCCACAAACTGTCTTGGCAGCTAAAGTGACCATAAATAGTGAAATCATTGTCATAATAAAATCCTTTACTGTTAGATGGAATGTTTCCAGTCTCTTAAATTTCAATTTTGGAAGGTCAGTTTTGGGGAAGTGGCAGTGATAAGCTAAGTATTAGTATATCTAGATGCAGTGATGAGGTTTTAGTATGCTATAGGAAAGATTTTAGCATAGCAATATGTAGTGTTGGTAAACGTATAGGGTTTTTTTTTTTTTTAAAGACTGCTTTTTATACTAAGAAACAGATGATGTCTTTTTCTAAAGTATGTTAGCTGCATCCGAATTAGTAAATGTTAAAATAACCATGACTGGTTAAAATATTTTGCAAATTCTTTTTACTTTTTATATAATTAAATGAAATTCTCCATTTGGTAGTTGAGCTCTCAGATAAATTAAGTCTTGCCAGACTGTCTGAGACAATTGTGATTCAGACCCTAAAAACGTGTAGCATTTGAAAAATAACAACTATGTACTGCAATTTATACAGGCATAATTAATTAAGGAAACCTTTTCAGTATTTTGAGATTTGTACTAGTTAATCTTAGCCTGGTTTAAGTCAATCCAGTTCAAACCAACTGTTACGAAAAAGCTATTGCTTTTAGCCACAGAAAATAACCAGTTTCATAGAATGACTTATAATTCAACCTTTTTGAATTCAAAGGCCTAGTTGACATTATTATCAGATCTGTTGTGATATCCATCTGTACTTCACGTTGTAGGTACTAATACCTTTATAAAATAGTTAATGGTGATTTGTTTATTCACAGTAAGCATTTATATGTAACAAGGTGGTATGTGGAATACAAAAAGGATTAAAGTAAATCTCTTGACATCGAGATTTTTTACAATCTTTTTTTTTTTCTTTTAAAATTCTGTTGCCCTGGCTAGAGTGACGTCATCATAGCTCACTGCAACCTCACACTCCTGGGTTCAGGTGATCCTCCTGCCTCAGTCTCCCAAGTAGGTGGGGCTACAGGCACACACCACCACACTCGGTTAAATTTTTTTTTTCTGTTTTTAGTAGAGACGCGGTCTCACTGTTGCTCAGGCTGGTCTTGAACTCCTGAGCTCAAGCGATCCTCCTGCCTCGGCCTCCCAGAGTGCTAGGAAAGATGCTTATCATCTTAATAGAAACCTTGAAGTTTCCATTGGGCAGGGTTTTCTCGGGATCACTCCAGCCAAATGAAAGAGCAAGCGTCTAGGTAGATGACAGTAACACTTATCACTTTATGGATACTTACATTATATTGACTTATGGGAATTGCTTATATTTTGGAGCCTCAATCTTTTAAAAACAGGTTTAGAATTTCCATAATGTTTGTGACATTAAACACTCATCACATAAAAGGTTTCGTAAGTATTGTATATCTTTCTGACAGTCACCTATTTGAAAGTTTAAACGAAAAGGAAGAAGGTGCCGTGAAAAGCCCTAAAGAAGACATCAAGTAGTTTATGAGACAACATGAAATTCTCCAACTCTGAAATCTTGCAGAGTACAACGAAGATAAGAAAGAAAAATAGATGAAAAAATAAAAGGCAGGAAAGAGGGGAACTCAGCATCATATCAATAATAAAGTAGAACACGTATCAGACGCAAATATCCAACAGGCCACGAACACCTCGGTATAAGATGTTTGGGTTGAGAGTTAAACTCATGGAAAATCTTATTTTATCAGCAGCTACAAGATATCCTAAGATCTATCAAGGATAGTTAGCAGTGTAGAATCAATTACAGGTATCCTCTTTATTCATGTCCAATTTGTGTTTCCTGCAGTTTAGATCATTAGTCCTTTTAACTCATTCCTAATGAACTAATGTGGTTTCATGGTCACCAGCTTCCATGGACAGTCCTTGAACAGTAGTGGGTGGGAGTGTGAGCTGTAAGCCCTGAACTAACAAGCCTGGGCATCTGTTGTGTTCACAAATGGCCAAAGGAATAACAGAGATTAAATTAAAGAAAGGTAAACATAGTCACCTGGCAAAAATATTTGCCCTTTCTCAAAATTATGGAAGTTCTCCTTGGGAGAAATGTTTTTGGTAAAAATATTTGGAAGTTTGTTTTATAATCATAAGTCACTTGGGTTATTTTGGCTGGTGGGGTGTGTGTGTGCTCCTGGGGCAGGGGGAGGGGAGGCAGCTGGCAGGGACTGTGGAGCGTGTCGATTGGGAGAAGGAAATGAGATGATTAAGTTAATTGGCATAGAGGAAGAATAGAAAGCATGTAGGAAGGAGAGTCTGGAAATTTCAGGACTAGTCTTTAGTCATCAGTGAAGACTTACAGAGAAATGATGGAAACCACCAGTAATGAAGAAAGAATTATTGTGAAAAAAGGTTCTAAACCCTTTTCCTGGTATTCAGGTAGAATATGGTTCTGGTCCAACCCGGTTTCCCTCTCACTTCCTTTTCCACCCTCCTGGTTGTAGCCCAACTGAGCTGCCTGCCTGCCTTGTATATGTTCTGATGTTCGTTTCCTCAGAATCTTAGTGACCCGGCACCGCCGCCTCTGTGTGTGTCTGAACTGTGCTTACCTGATGAGATCCAGTTCAGACACCAAGTTCTGTATGAAGCCTTCCTTAATTCTTTTCATTCCTCGTAATTGAAATAGGGTCTTCTCAGAGAAATGAAAGATGCTTCCCTGTGTATTGAGTATAGGATCCGTTGAAACTTCCAGCACGAGCATGGTTTGGTTCATCTGAGCAAAGTGATTTGAAGATTACACCAAGTTTTCCAGGCAGATGTAACCAGTTTACAGAGCTGTGTTTGCACTGGGTCTCTACCTCCTGTCCTCAGGTGTTAGGCCTTGGAGGACAACACACTGCCCAAGGAGCATCTTAATTCATCTTTGCCTGACACAGTAACTTAGGCATAGGTTTCTGGCATCATAGCTTAAGATATGTGGGAGAAATAATACACAAAAGCCGGAATTAGCACAGGTGAGAGAGAAGACGGAAGGGGACAGGTATGTCATAGAAGTGACAGGTAGCAGAATTACTGGCTGAGGTTGGAAGCATTAAAGGTGTGGATGTTTGGGGGAGGCATGGTGGTCTACCTGTCCCTGACCTCATTAGGCAAAATACTACAGCACTAACATGCAGGCAGGAAGCAGTCGCATCCCCACCTGGGCGCCTGCGCAGGCCGCCGTGGCGCACCATTTATTGCATCGGGATGGAATTTGGGAGGATCCTGAGGCAGTCAGTCCTCCCACCCATCCTGTGCACAAGAAACAGCCCTTTTAAGTGTCTGTGTCCACTCTTGTCCTTGGCATTATGAAAGTACCCGTTAGTTCTACTGTCTCTTTTCTTCTCTTTAAGCTTTAGCATGTGGTTGTTTGCTAAGAATGGAAATAAATGTTCCCATCAGAAAGTGAAATTTAAGTGCTTCAAAAGAATATTATGGAATATCTGGAAATTCCAACTGGCCCAACCAGGTTATTTCTTAACCATGACAAGTAGCTGACTGTTATCGAAGTTTGGAAAACAGATTATTCCTTTTAGATTTTCACAGATGAAAACTAGAGTGCCATGTCGGGGGTGAGGGGGGTGTCAACCAATTACCACATTTTAAAGATTTTTTTCTGGGAAATTGGAAACAGTGATTGCTTATAGCCCATACGGGGCCCTGAATATGTCTGACTTCTCATTCTGGAGTAATGTTTTCCTGCCTGGGAGCGGGTTAAGGCAAGTGGGATTATGTGTGTAGATACAGGTGGGCTTTGCTGGGGGTGGTTACTTCTAGTGCAGTAGGAATGTATTAAGGTACTTGGGTTGCTGGTCTTGTGCAGAGCCAGCCAGTGGATTCTAAGAGACTTGAAGGCTTAGAGCCCCCAACCTCTATTCCACCTTTTCACCATTTCTGTGACTTATTAATAGTAGCAGTACCCCATGCCCACCCCCCGATGTTCTTGGGGTGCAACCACACCCTTGACCTTGCCTCTGCACTCTAACAGGGTCTGACATCAGGATCTACAGATTGCTTAAGGAGGGTACAGTTCAGTTTTGCTTTTTTCCCATGTAAGGTAGAACAGTACTTTCTCCAAAAGAGTACACATAACCTACAGGGAAGGGATGTATTATTTCCTCACTGGTTTCAGATACCCTTGGGAACACTAAATGGTTTCCTGCCACCAAAGAGTTCCTGTTATAATGGGGGTTTAATGGTAATGTTTTACTTATTGGGCTCCACTAGGGAAAGTAGTCAGGAACAAAGTGAAAAAATTAAATATAGGACGTATTAAAATGTTCATTTTGGTTCTGGCTCTTGCAAGGACTTAGGGTAGCAACCCAAATAGAAGTATGTGCTTTAACCAAACAGTTAAATTATTAGCACGTTGGTTGTTTACATATGAGTCAGAGCGTCTAAAATTTGTTCCCATAAGTAGGTTGAGCCTCCTTCTCAGCCTGTTGTCATAGGGTCTAAAAATGGAAATGTGAGTCCAAACTCTTTCCAGCTCATAAAAATAATTCTGAATTAGTAGAGCATAAATGAACGTGATTTTATTTGAGTGTCATTTTCAAGTTCCCCGGGCCAGGTTGGGACCTTTTAAGTCTTCTAAAATTCCCTGTAGTGAGGATTAAGAAAATAGTAGCAGCTTTGCTTCTGGCCTTAGACAGTTTTCTAACTAGGTCGGAGCCTCTTACCCTGGGATAAACAGATTCTCTTTGCCCCTTAAGCATCAGTTTTTGAGAGTTGCTGTTTGAAGCTATCACATAGACAAGGTCACTTTTTATAAAGATAACATTGCTGAACCCGGAAAAGGAGTGGGATCTGAATGATTGACTCTTCTGCTTACCAGAGTTATATGTCAAATCTGTGCTTAATAATGCCCTTCCAACGTATTAGGGCACATTCGTGCGTTAGTAAGATCCTGTGGTGCCTTAGCTTTGGAGCACTGTCTTGATTACAGATAGAAGTTTTAAAATTAGGCTAAATATCGTCTAACTGCAGGATTCATTCTGGTGGTACGTTTTTTTGTTGTGTGTGTTCGTTTGTGTTTTAAGCCTGTATATGAACCCAACCATTTTTTTTCTCAGAAGTGTGAAATAAAGGGTAAAAACCTAACAATTCAATAAGGGAGATAGATAAAGAGATGAAAGTTTGAACTTGGCCTGTACTCAGGAATTGGAAACAACTCTTCCCCCTCCTCTTTCTCTTCCTCCTGTGGCTGGTTTATTAATCCCCTTAGAATGCCAACTAGCCTATTGGTCCCATTGCTAACCTGCCTTGTAGCTCTTAACATGTTCATCTTGGGTGTTTTTCTTTCTTGTTTTTTACAAAAGTTCTAAATATCTAACAACGTATCACCTAGAAAGGAAGAGCTGGCTTCATTATTAAAGAAGGTGAAAAAGGAATTGATTATGCATCATAAGAAATTGCAAAAAAAAGGGCCGGGCGCGGTGGCTCACGCCTGTAATCCTAGCTCTCTGGGAGGCCGACGTGGGCGAATTGTTTGAGCTCAGGAGTTTGAGACCAGCCTGAGCAAGAGCGAGACCCCGTCTCTACTAAAATTAGAAAGAAATTAATTGGACAACTAGAAATATATAGAAAAAATTAGCCGGGCATGGTGGCGCATGCCTGTAGTCCCAGCTACTCAGGAGGCTGAGGCAGGAGGATCGCTTGAGCCCAGGAGTTTGAGGTTGCTATGAACTAGGCTGACGCCACGGCACTCTAGCCCGGGCAACAGAGTGAGACTCTGCCTAAAAAAAAAAAAGAAATTACAAAAAACAACTAGGTAAACAAACAGTAAAGCTAGGGTGGAGAAATTAAGAGGGGAACATAAGATTTAAAGGTTAAATAAATCCAATAGCTTGTTATTTGACCAATGAAAATAGACTCCCTTCCTCCGAATTTAGGAAAAAGGAGATCAGAGATACATAGTAGGAAAGGAAATAGAACCAGAGACATACGAGGCATTAATAGACTTTGCAGAAAAACATTTCATGCAACCCAACACATTTGAAACCAAGGGGCTAATTTTTAATAAGTAAAACACAAATTGCCAAAATTGATCCAAGAAGCATGGAAAAGTTGACTAGACCAATTACTATAGCAGAGATAGGAAAGGTGATTAAAAATTACCATTGAAAAAGGCACCAGGACTCTATGGGTTTCTAGTGGAGTTTTATCTAGCCTTTAAAAAATAGAAAATTTGAGTGTTTTATGCTATTCTGGGACATAGTAAAATATGGAAAGGTTCCCAGTTCATTTTATAAAACCAGCAAAATTTTAATTTAAAAACTTGATAAACTTTATAAAAGGATAGAGCAATATCATTTATGAAACTAAATGCAGAAACTTAACTTATTAAATAGACTTTTTAGCTCATCAAAAGGGTACAGCACCGTAATAGTTTTTTTCTAGTAATGCCGGGGTGATTAACTATTAAGAACTCACTACCGTTGCACCAGCATACTGAAGGAGAATATTGTGTGACCAGGTTAGTAGAGGCTAAAAAGCCATTTGATTAAGTTTAGCAGCCATTCGCTACTGTAGTACAATCTAAAAAAGCAAACTAGGAATAAAAATAAATCCTTTAAACATAAAAAAGGCCACACACACACACACACCCACCCCATCCACCAACCAGTAGATACTTCCTAAAAGAGAAAACACTGAAACTATCAACTAAAATTAGGAATCATTACTATAGGCAAAAAAATAAATAAATAAAATAGGAATCAAAGATGTCTTCTTTTACAATTATTAATATTATTTAATGTTGTCCAACATTAAATAATAGGTTCTTGTGTGATAAGACAATGAAATGTTTGTATGTCTGGAAATCTCAAGAGCCTATAGTAAAAAAAAAAAAATTAAAAAATCAGTAGAAAAAATTGTTAACGTTGCTGGATAAAAAATACTTAAGTTTCTAGTGTTGTTTCTCTGTTTTGAAGATAAGCACCCAGAAATGAAAATTAAGTATTGCTTTCACAATAGCAACAGATAACCTGGAAAGAAATTGAACTAGTATCTGAGTCCTTAGTGGAGAATATGAAATAAAATCTAGAGAAATACAATTATGTAACACATGAATATATCTTATTACAAAATTATAAGTAAATGTATTATGATTCCAATTAGAATTTCCAAAGTGGTGGGGTTTTTTTTTTTTCTTTTCTCTTGAATGAAATAATCCTAAAGTTTTAGCAGGAGAATAAATACATAATACCTGAGAAATACCAAGATGAATATGAAAAAGAAAAGCAGCGGCTACAGATTTGGCTCCCAAGTGATGACAATATGCTAAGAAGGTCTTTGTGACCAAAGCAATGTAGTATTAACATAAATAGTTCTGTGGAACAGGATAGAGAATCTAGGATTATATCTCATTAAGTAAAGGAATTAATATATAATAAGATGATAGTTAAATACCATTAAATAATATGTTATTTAATGGATGGTACTGGCATAACCATTTCTCTGGGGAACAATGCAGACCTCTGTCTTACATTATAATCAGAAATAAATCCCAGAATCTTAAAACACTTAAATGTAAACAAGCAATCCGATTTTTACAAGAAAATATTAGAAACTACTTACATAATCTTGGGTGAGGGAGGACTTGTTAAGCAAGATTTGATACTCAGAAGCTATCAAGAGAGACACAAATAAACATGTATTTTAAAACTTTGCTGTAGCAAAAGATTTGTGGGTAAGTCAGTAGATCGAGGAGGGGTATTTATAACAGACGTGGGGTTACTGTCTGTAATATACAAATAACTTAGGAATTGGCAAGAAAAACAAGGGAAAATGGTTTAAGAATATTAATATGCGATTCACAGAGAGCAGAGGTAGACAGCCAGCAAACCTATGAATAACAGTCCATATTTGCTAGGGAGACGGCAGATTAAAGCAACGAGACATTGCTTTAAACCCATCAGACTGGTAAAAATAGAGGAGAATTCTCTTACCACCAAGGATGTAGTAAAATTGGTCTTCTTTCTGATAATACTGATGGGAAGGTGAATTGTCATGGCTTTATTTGGAAGCAGCCTGGCAATGTATAATAAAAGTAATTATACCTTTCTTGTAAGCAGCCTTCATCCCAAACATCTATCTTTTGGAAACAAAAGTATACACAGTCACAATATTATAGTGGCAAAATACTGAAAATATGAATACCCATCGGCTGAAAAATGGCTAATTTATAGAATATGTGTACCATGTAATATTATGAAAAAATTAGAATTCTATCAGAGTTAGCTTTGGAGCGGTTTCTGTGAGAACTTGATGAATGAGAAGAAAGGTATGGAAAATTACGTAACATGCAGTTGCAAAACAAAGAACCATGCCCCGTATATGTGCCCCCGTGTGTAAACGTGTGAGCGTGGAGAAAGCAATGAACACCCTCATTTTCCAAGTGAAGGGGCGGTGGGTGGAGGTTGATGCGGATATTCGGGGTGGGGGCGGCAGGGGTTTCCAAGCCACCCACCAGTGGTAAGTGTTAACCACATCCCAGTTTTTCCTGCGGGGAAAGCTGCAGAACGCTGTGGTTTGAGGTTAACAATCTCAGCTCCTTCTCTTAGGTCTCCAATATATATATTTTTTTCTTATTCCAGTCTGCTCTTGTTCGGATGCCCTGATATCCTCTCAGGCTTTCCGAGCGTATTAATTAATTGTAGTTAATGTTTTCCTTTTGTTTATCCTGAGACCCTGTGTGCTTGTCCCTTTCGTGTCCTTGATGAATGTGGTTGTCTGGGGTCCTCCTCTTCGTGCCTCCTGGTTGCCCCTTTGCTCACTGGCATGTGCCGGGTCCAGGCAATGGGGAGGGCTTGGTGGGATGGGCCAGGGTGTGGCTCCTGCATGCCCCTCTCGGCTCTCTTGAGCTGCCTGCATTTCCGGTGTTAGGACCACACTCCTGCCTTGGCTGCATGAAGCACAAGGTAGCAGTGGGAAAGCGAGAGGTGGAGAAGTTTCCTGATAAATCACCGTGTTTTTTGCCCCACCAGCAGTCCCTCCCACCTGCCCCTTGGATCTCCACTCACTTCTCCTGAATTTCTGGCATATGGAGAATACTTCCACCTGTACAGCAGCTCTCCTGGATTTGTTTTCCTTTCAATCCCCACCCATCCCACTTCTGTTCAATTGATGGTACTTTCCTACTTTCCCAGGACTCTTACGGATGTGGTATTTAGTTTGGATGGAAGAGAGAGAGACATGTGTGCTCAGAGGGCCGTCTGGATAGAAACTTGTATTGATCTCTCCAAGCCCTAGTGTGCTTATCCGTAGAGCAGGGATAATGACATTGCCTCTCTGATACTCTTAGAGTTACTGTGAAGATTAAAATAGGTGATGCTCTTAAAGGGCTTACAGAACAGCGTCTGTCATGCAGTCAGGATTCCATAACCGTTAGCTGTTGCTGTTTTAAAAAATGAGATCATGCTGGACATACTAGATTGCAGTGTATTTTTTTTCCCAGTCAATAAATCTAGGAAATCTTCGGACACCTGTCGTGTTTCAAAAGCTCTGTAATGTTTACTGATATATCTATGCACGAGTGTTTCTGTAGCTAAATTCCCAGAGTTGAATTCCTAGATCAAAGGACAGGAATGTTTACAATGTTCATAGACACTGGGAAATTGCCTTCTCTAGTACTGCACTGCTTTCCACGGGCTCTAGTAGTACATGCAAGCACCAGTTCCCCTGTGTTGAGCATCACCCCAGTTTATCAGTGTTTTCATCTTCAACAGTATGGAAGGTAAAAATATAATATCTCATTTTGTGTCTTTTGTCAGTGAGGTCAACTGTCTCTTCATATATTTGTATTTTCACTTTTTTGAAGTGCTAACTCACATCTTTGTGTCCATCTTTCCTGTGGGTTATTAATTTTTCATTGATTTATAAGAATTCTTGTAAAACAGGGAATTTAACTCCTTATCTGTCTTATTTTATGTCTTGTGTAGCAGCTTTTAATTTTAACATTGAGTTTTTAAATGTCTTTTCTGTGGTGACTTGGGAAGCTAAGAACCATTTATAGCATTATTTCTTTGTGTTAAAAACAAGGGATTTTTCCACTTTAATTGTGAAAGTTACACATTTTTCTAAGTCTGAAAAAAGAATTAGGGAAAAAGAAGGAAAAAAACTATCAGCCACAGAAGAAATATCAATCACTCTTAATATTTTGGCATTTTCCTTTTAGTTGTCTTTTGGAAGGTAATATATTTTTATAGGTAATTAGCGTCATAACATAAATATAGCCTTTTTTCATGTATTCCAATACATGATCTATGACATTCCATTTTCTGAACATGCAATATCTTATTCATGTCTTTTTTGTTCAAGTTTCTAGTTTTTCATGTAAGAGAGAAAAGGTGCTGGATATATCTTTATGCAAAAATTTTTTTTTTTTAAATTTAGACTTACGCTCTTATGATACACCCCCCCCCGAAATGGAATTATTAAGTCAAGGGATATTAGGATTTAAATACTTTTGGTACATATTACCAGTTTGCTAAAGTGTGGTACCAGTTCATGTTCCCATCAGCATGAAGACTGATGAACTGTCATCAGAAGAGAAGGGACAGTCACCCTGAAGATGTGGGGAAGGAGCCTCAGAAAGAGGGTCTGAGAGTGAGTTTGAGAGGTTTGAGGCGTAGCCTGCAGGCCAGCGGGGCTGGGAGGGGGAGAAGGTGGAGGTGAGGATAAAGGAGCAGGCAGGAGCCAGGGCTCATCAGGGCCGCGTGGGCCTCCGCCATGAGGAATCTGCAGTTTACACCTCAGGTTATGGGAAGCCGGTTTGGAGAGTTACAGGAAAGGGGAGTGGCTTGGTGTGACTTATTGTTGCGGGTGAGTGAGAGTGTTAGGAGGCTGCTGCAGTGGCCTGGGTGAGAGAGGATGGTTAGAACACCTGGGTGATGATAATCCAGGATGGGAGGAGCAGGTGAGGCCGTCTGTTCTGGAGATGAAGTTTGAGGCCTGCTGATGAACCCGGATGTGTCAGAGATGAAGAGAAGAGCAGCATCCATGAAATTTAACTGGTACTGCTCTGCCCGGTGGCCACTGAGAAGGCCTAGCTTCTCAGCTAGGCCGAGCTGGGGAGCAGCGTGGAGGCTGAATCAAAGTTCCTATTAGCTCTAAGGTACCTCTGAGATCTCCGGGTGAGAGTGATGATGATGGTGGATGAGGATGGCGCCCCAAGGGGAGGCCAGTGTTGAGTAGGCATTTGGGAGTCATTTGCATTTAGATGGTTTTCGCAGACTCAGGGGCTGGAGGACATCACTCAGGGTGAGGTATTTCTTCCTTGTGAAAATGCACTGGGGATCCTAAGGGCCTAAGTAATTGAAGGTTAGGAACGCAACAGTGTGATGAATTAGGGGCCGTCTGTAAGCTGCCAGCCTATAAATGCTTTGAGGATATAAATCCTTGGGTTTTGTCTAGCGCTTTGAGCAGAGGAGGTGCATGATATGGTTACTAAATGATGTTTAAGAGTCAAGAGACCTTTTCCCCTTGTTGATGAAGCAATTTTCTTTTCAGATGCTTTGATACAGTGACTTGGTTGTATTAGCTTAAGAAGCATATAGACCACATATTATCCCTTTTTTGAAAGGCATTGGAAGAAAAAGCTAACTAACCCAAGTTAGGAGGGATTTGTTTTAAGACCTTGTGAGGAAATTCAAGACTTCATGTTATCATCACCAAACCTTGCCTGTGTTATGTAAAGACTTTTGCCTGTGTGATGTCATCCTTGTTTTGTTCAATTTATTCCTCCCCCTCCAAGCGTCCTAGTTTTTCCTCTACTGTAGCTGGTTTTGAAAAAAACAGAGACACTTGGTCCTCCCCACCCCCCTCTCCAAGCATTTTGGATTCTTTTCATTTGGTGACTTGTTCTTTTTAATTGATAGCTTTCTTAGCAATTTTTAAATAACTTTTTTTCTGATTATAACAGATTGAGACATTGGAAAAGATAAAATATATAAAGCAGTGATCTTCCTGTAAATCCACATAGCCAGAGAGAGGTAATTGGTTACCATTTTGTTTTATTTCCTGCCAGTTCTTTGGCTGTATCTCTATTTATGTATATGGAAATAGTTTATGAATTTGGAATAATACTATAATATTGTTTAGAATGATGCTTTTTAGCCAATATTTTATGGTAAGCATTTTATGAGAGCTTGTAATACTGTTTTTAAAAACATGCTTTTTGAAGGCTGCAGGGTATGGATAAGTTCATGTTGGTCTTTTAAGGGGAAAAAAAATCTTAAGATGATCTCACTAATTGACAAATCCTTTTGAGATTAAAAACAAGAGCAAACAAAATACAAACACTGAACCATCTTTGGAATACTACTATGAAATTCAGATTTTATGTTCTTAATAAAATCTTGTTTTGGATGAGATCAGTCTTCATGCTTTTCTTATTCCTTTTGGTTATATTACCTAAAAATTGAATTAACTGTTTTAATATACTTCCTCTGCTTTCCATTGGAACACACTGATCCATTGTGACCCTTTGTGGTATTTTGTAAAACCCCACCCTGCAAAGCAATCTTCTAATTGTAGTAAACAGTATTGAGCAATTTTTTTTGGTAAGATGTCAGAAGTGCCAGGAGCTATCCAAAGATGTACATTTAATTGTAAGTAATATAGAATTAAAGGAACGTCATGACTTTTTAACATTGTTTTGAAATTTGAATTTAGAAAAAAAAATTCCCAAGGATGCAAGCAAGAATGAAAGTGGCTTCTCCTGTGGCCAGATGCCTAGTGGCCCCCACCTTGGTCATTCACAGGTGTCTGTCCTGTGGCCTCTCCTTGATCAGCGAGGTCCAAGGGGAATTCCCAGAGAGGCTGCTCTTCCCTCTACTGTTTTGGCAAACTGCATTCTGCCCAGATTGTGAAACAGAGGTGTCTGTCTTAAGACACCGGCAACTTTGGGTCATCAAATCCAGAGGCTTTTATTTTCTTGGCATGAACCTCTTCAACCTTGATGAGGCTCTTGGCCTTTGACTTTGTTGGCCCCAGCTCCACCCCCTTCCTCTCTAACCACTCTTCTTCCGTTTTGCCTTCTTTTCCAAGGTCTAATCACATTTCTCCTTTTACCTTGGAAATGGAGAATAAGATTTAAAAATTATAAAAATGTAAGCATATGCTTTTTTTAAAATTGGGGATGTTTTACATAGTTCTTCTATAGCTTACTTTTTTTTTTTTACTTAACATGTGTTTTCCCACGTTTTAAAATATTCCTTGAGAACGTGAACGTATAGATGTCTGTAATTTATTTTCTCTGTGATCCAACATTATGGTTGCTTACACTTTGCTTTGCTGTGTTTTATTTGTTTGTTTTAAAGAGACAAGGTCTTGCTCTGTTGCCCAGCCTAGAGTGCAGTGGTGCCATCACAGTTCATTGTAACCTCAAACTCATGGGATCATGCAATCCTCCTGCCTCAGCCTCCTGAGTAGCTGGGATTACAAAGCATGCTCCACCATGCCCGGTTAATTCAACAAAATTTTTTTTGTAGAGACAGGCTCTAGCTGTATTGCCCAGGCTGGTCTCGAACTCCTGACCTCAAGCAATTCTCCCTGCTTTGGCCTCCCAAAGTGCTAGTATTTCAGGCTGCTGCATCCAACCATTTAATGTTCTTGAGTTTTGTTTTCGCAGTGTACTTTTGGTCATTATCACTGCACTTGCATCCCTGACTATCTCCTTAAGAAAGATTCCTTGGATTGGAATTATGACGTCAAGGGGATAAGTGGATTCAGCCCTTGTCTGCAGACTACTCATCGCTAACTTCTTCTTTAGGCTTTCTTCGTCTTTATTGTATCTCAGTAGATTCCTAGCAGGTTTCCCTGTTTTCAGTTTCCTCACTGTGGGTTACCTGGCACCCCTGCTAACCACAGCGACCCTGGAAACCCAGGCACGTTTGTGCCATCTCTGTGCGCACACCCCTCAGGGGTTCCAATCACGTTCAACTTCAAGCCTCCATACCTTCTTCCTGGATGCTCCAACTTGCTGGGGGGACCTGCAGGGTCACGGTCAGCCTGTGGCACCGTCTTCCGTCAGACCTCGGCACTGCGGGGCGTCCCCTGACTTGGCCCAGCCCTGCTCTCCTCTGCACTCCGGTTGTTCCGGACTTTGATGTTCTTGGCTTACTCCCTCAGCCCTTCGCGCTCAGCCTATGACCTTGTCTTCTACTTCTTTGGAAAACAAAATAATAAAGCAGCCCTCAGTTGGGGAAATACTGTAAACTCCCCTTCCCTCTCCCTTCTTCCTTCCTGTCTGCAGCAGCACGTGTCCATCTTCCTCCTGCGCTGCCTGGGAAGCGGCTTCCCTCTTTCCCTCCCTGGCCTCGGACGCCTTTGCTGTGCATCAGGCCCTGTCCCTTTAAACCAGTGGTCTTTAGCTGGGGCAGTTTTGTCTCCCAGGGGACACTTGGCAGCGTCTGGAGATATTTTGGTTGTTATGCCTGGGGAGAGCTGCTACCTAATGGGTACAGGCCAGGGGTGCTGCTAAACATCCTACTATGCACAGGATGGCCCCCACAACCAAGGATCACCCCACATGTCAATAGGACCGAGGTTAAGAAAGCCTGTTTTGTTTCAGACGTACTCTCAGACTCTGGCCACCCTTCACTGGTTATCTGATTTCTGTGTCCTTGTCTCTTTTCACTACAGCCCGAAGGGTGGCAGTTTTCATTTTGGGGTACTCGGGAGATTAGAACAGTTCCAGGCTCCCCCAGTCAGTAGTGTGGCGGGGGACAGGGGGACAAGTGGTAGCACTGGATTAGGGCTGGGTGTTGGGGATGAGACCACTCTAGGGTCCCTTCCTAGGTCGTGTTGCTGCTAGGGCTGGGCCCTAATTTTCTCCTCTAGACAAAGGGAATTGAACTAAGACGTCTAACATTCCCTCCAATGATAACATTTCTTCATTCAGTGCTAACATTGTCTAGTTTCAGTTGCATTTTAGTGTGAGTTTGGCAGAAGCTGACTTCTGTGGGTTAGGGAGGGTGACATAGGTGACAGGGAAGTGGATGCAAACCACTTGTTCAGTAAGTTTGACTAGAGCGGAGGTGGCAGAGCTGCAGTTGGAAAGGTCCAGGGTAGCCTTCCCCCACCCCCATGAGGTTTCCCCCCCTGCATCTTTCGAGGTGGAGCCTCACCGGCCACGGAGGCAGTAGTGAGCGTACTTAAGCGAAGTGTCCGGTTGTGGGAGAATGGTTGTTAATCAGAAATCTGAATTGTCTCCATTTCTTAACATTCTCGGAATGAGACAATCATTTATTAGTGTACTAGTTTGCTAGGGCTAAGAAAG